>JAVRRP010000777.1:0-14021 GCA_036872775.1 Oleoguttula sp. CCFEE 5521 | reverse complement strand
ACGAGATCGACGGGCACGATGTCGAGCGTGGCGTGCCCGAGCTGGACGGGCAGTGTGCAGGCATTGCAGTGGAGTTGGACGCGCTGCATCAGCGTGCGGATGTGCAACGACAAAACGGTGCAGTTGGGCCCGCTCCCGCTGCAGCGACCATCCTGGCATTACCAAGCATTGCAGCACAGGTAGCGACACCACGCTCTCAGAAGCCAGTAAGTCACTTGTACAACACGATCTGGAGACCATAGCGCTGACTGTCCCAGCGACCCAAGTCCGATCACCAACCCAAACCGATCGTTCCCTCTGACTCGGAAAAAGCGATGCTCTACCGCCGCTCTCTTCCACCATCTCCGTCCTTAGCTCCCGCCCCTCGGTCTCAGACTAGGAGACGCAGTACGCACGTCTCCATCGACCGCAGAGTCTTTGCTCTCGACGCCATAGGTACTACTGCGGCCAGCGGCTTGGCTGCTGTCGGTGTCGGCGCCGCGACAAAGGGAGTGACGATCGCCGTTGTTACAGCGTCGCCTATTGGCATGGCATTTAGTGTAGCGACGATGATGGCGGTGGGCACTTATAAGACTGTGCAGTATTATCAGAACTGAGCCCGAGCTCGGGATGGAGTGGGTTGGTATAGGGTGGACGGCATTGGATTGAGTAGACGTTTGGGCTATACGCACGTATGAGGGAGCTTTTAGGTCTTATTATGGCGCCAGGAAGTATACTGGATCATTCATGATCCCTCTCATCTGATTGACAACATTTTGTAACATGAAATCTAGACTAACGCAAGTGAGGTAGATGATTTGCAAGCATCTGCACCAAGCGGGGCAGGAGCAACGTCATATGAGTGCTCCAGTAGTACGATATGGATTACACTCCACACCGATCACTCGTGATCAACGAGAATTTGTCCGTTTACTCTTTCTTACGACGCAGCTTGAGTTCTGTGTTCATATACAGTTCCTCACGAAGACATTCACCTCGAAATTTAACGGCAGCCATGGCTTCACAGTCCGATATCCACTTGTACACTACGCAGACACCCAATGGCGTGAAGATCTCGATTTTATTGGAGGAGTTGGGGTAAGTCACATTCAACTCTTCCGGGAGGGACAAGTCGACTTGCAATTTCTCATTTCCCGTGTGGGAGTCTGAGGCAATCGCAAGCAAGGGTCACTCCGTCTCAAAGTTCCTCGTTGGAAGAGTCAACAAACTTGTCTGTTCGATTTGCCTCAAACTTCATCGATCGACTACTTGGTAACGGCTCTGACCAGTCACTCCCAGCATCCCTTACAAGCACACCAAGATCGATATCAGCAAAGACACCCAGAAAGAGCCATGGTTCTTGGCCATCAACCCCAACGGCCGCATCCCAGCTTTGACCGACAAGTTCACTGATGGCAAGCCAATCCGCCTCTTCGAGAGCGGCTCGATCATGCAGTACCTTGTCGCTCGCTACGATACCGAGCATAAGCTCTCGTACCCGGAAGGAAGTCGGGAGGCGATTGAAGTGGCGAATTGGCTGTTCTTCATGAATTCTGGTGTTGGACCGATGCAGGGGCAGGCGAACCATTTCACCCGTGAGTGCCGTCGATGACATCTCGTTATAATATCCAGACGCTAAAGAGGTCGCAGGCTACGCCCCGGAACCGATCGTGTACGGCATCAATCGCTACCAAAACGAGACCCGTCGTCTCTACGGAGTCCTCGACAAACATCTTTCCGAGTCCAAGACGCCTTACATTGTAGGCGACAAGTGCACCATCGCCGACATCGCCCACTGGGGCTGGATCTCCGCTGCGGGTTGGGCAGGCATCGACATCGAGTCCTTTCCCACGCTCAAAGCCTGGGAAGAACGGATGTGGGCTAGGCCTGCGGTGCAGAAGGGCGCGAATGTGCCTGACCCGTACCGCATGAAGGAGCTGCTCGCTGATAAGGCGAAGATGGAGGAACATGCTGCGAAGAGTCGGGAGTGGGTGCAGAAGGGGATGAGGGAGGATGCTGAGAAGGAGGCCAAGAGAGGTGGGAAGTAGGTGATGTCTATGTAGTGTATGTAGATGTTTATGGATGGTTCGTCCGCAAGCTCGTGGTCCACAACTCACTTAGTCGTCCGCCTTTCATCGTTTCCTAGGTTGCTGTTGTAGGTCATTTCACATCAGATCCCAGCCAGCTGATACCAATCCGCCACCCCCTTCCTCACGCCCTGCTCAAACTCCCACACAAACTTCCCTCCCATCCCACTCTCCCTCACCCGCTTCAGCACCCATAACTCCAACATCCCAATCCGATCTCCGCCATTCAGACTCCTCTGGCTCCGCATTCCAAAGAAAACCATCGCGTCCGAGAACCCCACATCCCACCCCTGCTCGAAACGCCAGTGCTCATACTGTCCCGGATGATTGTTGTCCCAATACTGACAATGCTGGCTGATCGCCTGCGAGCGAGCGGACTGCTGACCCTGCTGCGCGTGGGAGATGCGGGACTGCACGTCTTGAACACTAAGTGTCAGGCCAACGGGCGGCGTAATGGCGCCGGCCTTGGTCATTTGCTTGAAGCCCCATTCGCCGCCTTCCATCCAGTCCATTCTGTAGGTCCAGAAGAAGCAGCCTCCGGCACGGGATTGGAAGCGGGAGGACTCTGCGTTGCCGAAGCCGTGGACCAGTTGGTCTTTTGGTGTGCCTGCGGATTTGGCCCAAGAGTCTTCGGTCAGGACGCAGGAATATTCACCGACAATTGCTTGGACGGCGCCGCGGTCGAGGACAGAACCGTCTTTGTTGTCTAGGGCCTTGAGAGAATTCGAAGCTTCTCCGGTGATCTGTTGAGGTGTCTTAGCTTTGTCGGCGTCGGAGAAGGCCCAGTACAGATGCGTGTCGATGACGATTGGGTTTGTCTGGGCTGTGGCGTTGTTGTGGGAGAGTGTCCAGTTGATGCATTGCGAGAAGTCCCAGGCGTCGGAGATGTACAGGGGTAGGGTGGTGTCTACGCGGGAGATCTCGTTGATGACGCGAGTGTACCAGTCGTACATTCCCTTTGCGTTTGCTTCGGATTCGTTCACCAGTTGGAGGCCGAGGACGCCATCCATGTCGCGCGCTTCCGTTGCGATGTGGCAAAGGGCGTGCGTGGCGATGTCTCGGTCGCTGCTGCTCGACCAAAACTCCGTCTTGCCGCTGTTGGTCCCGGAGTGCTCTTGCGCGTTGGCTCCGCCAGGAAGACCGTGCAGATCGATCAGAGTGGCGATGCCACGTTGGTTCAAGCGGGCGACAAGGTCCTTCACGGCTGGCCAAGCATTCTGATACACGCCCGCGACGTCTTTGAAGGCGGTGCCTTTGCACCAGTCTGAGCCGAGGGTGAACCAACCGATGGGCAGTCGCACAGACGTGCACTTTGCCACATCTCGCAGCCAGTCCATATCGGCATCACTGACATACTCTCGCCAATGCTTCTCGAACCGCTGCCGAGCGTTATCAAGCCCTTCCTTCTTCACCCAGCCCTGAGCCGCGGCGAGCTCAGCACTTCCATTGGCGTTGTCCGGGAACATCGAACCAGTGAGCCATTTCTCCAAGATGAAGAGAGTGCCTATGTTAGTGCCATGGTGGTAGCGGTAGCGATCGACGTCCTGCTTCGTAGGTGGCTGGATCCTGTTCTGTCCATCAGGCTGACTGGCCATAGGTTGCTGCGTATTGCCTTGACGCTGCTGGACCTGTTGCTGGCCGAAGTCCTTGGCTTTGTTGAGGAATTTCTCCATGCTAGGAAGAGTCCAGGAAGCCTGGCCTTGGTATGGTAGGATGAGGCTCGATGTATATTGCAGGAAATATGATATTGAAAATTGTCCAAGGCGAAGAGCGGAGTCGAAATGATACTTGACCTACTAATAATATGCTCAAAATTCAATGTTTGGAGCTTGAGACGCGTGGTCACTGGCAAGTGGTTTCCGTCACATGCAAGCCAAGTTGGCAGCTTCGATCTAGATGACGTAGAAAAGGCTTCACTCGCTTCCAATTGAAATACCGCTCGTTGCTTCGTGCGTCGTGAAGGTGCTTGATCGAAGAGCGCAGAAAAGATGGTGATCACTGCTGGGTGGTGTGCGTCGCTTGGATTCGTGACGACGCCATGTTTCTGCCATCATATCAGGAGACCCAGCGAGGCGTGCTCTGGCGAAAGTCATCTAATGTGCTGAGTTGTCCATTGTGCTCGACTACCTCATGTCGAGACCTCATTATCTCCGTGATTATAAAAGCGGGATGGCATGATTCCACGACGCAACGGACTTCTGGAGTCGCATCGAAAGAGGACTCGCCATTAAATACGATGAGTACTTGAACATGCAGCAAATCGTAATCCGACTCCAGTGCCCTCTCTTTGTTTGGTCAGCGCGACCAGGGCTTAAGTGAAGACAACGACATGTCAAGAGTATACCAGACAACGGGCATTCTACACGTGACCGAAGTAAGTCATCAAATTACGTTGATCAAGCTGATGTCGACAGTCCACCAGCCCAAGACAGCAGGCCGACCTCTCCTGCTCTACTTGCCCCTTGCCTGTGCATCTCGGCGTGACACTATGGTCGTGAGCCGGCGCCATCGATCACATCATAGCAAGTTCTTATGGCGACAGATAGAGAATTCATGTGGTTTGGACTCCCGTCGCTTGCAGGCAACACGTGCTGCTCCCGCGCGCTTACATTAGTTTGCGCTGTCGATGTCGTACGCAGCATCCGGCTAAAGGGCATCTCAGCGCTACTCGATGCGAAGGAAAAGCTATTGGAAGGAGTGTTGGAAGTAGATTGAAGGATGCAGTGTACACGGAGAGCAGTAGCGCTTACGATGTACCTGCAGCTGACAGGAGAGAGTAGGGGCTGAGAAGTGTGCTGAAGCGACGTCGAGAATTCGGGACAGCTTGCCGGTGAAGCGTCGGAACCGAGACGACAGGTGGTAACACAGCCGGCAGTGGTGAAGCAATCTGTGCATACGACCAACATTCAAGGAAGTCTTAATCTGAGCAATGCGTGGAGGATCAGGTGGCAAAGCAAGCATGGCCGTCTGGCACACAGCTATGCGTCTTCCAGTACAAGTCTACATGAATGTCGTTACATCGTCCCACAATCCACCAGCCCATTTCCAATGCTGATCCAAGAAGGTGAAAGCCGCATTTTCGCCCGAGATACCTGCTCGCAGAGCAGTGGCAAATCCATCTATACCCTGTAGGACCCAGCATGCTGTGCGCAAGAATCGCTGAAAGTCGCCCACGCTTGCGAGAACTCCTGGTAGTCCTCGTTACCCCAAACGAACCCAGACTTGAAGCCACGCTCGATCAAGATCTTCGCCTGGTCAGCAGCGCCGCTCGCCGCACCGTCGTACCTCATGATCATGACAGAGGTCTTAGAGTGCAGGTCCCAAGGGATGGCCGTGCGTGCGGGATCAACCCACGTGCTGTAGTCCGTCTCGAAAGCGGTAACAGTGTCGGCGTAATCGTAGAAGGCGGCGTCGACCGTGCTGCCTGGGTTGGTCCAGGTCTGGAAGCTGGAGCCGATGGAGGAGTGGACGTCTTTCATGTAGTTAACGTTCGAGTTGCCGTCACCGAGGGTGTTAGGAGCTTCGTCAACAAAGAATCCTGCGAGCGGAGTGTTGAGATCGGTCGTCCATTTCTTGTAGGTGTTGATGTCGTCCGCGACGTCAGAGACGCTGCGGTCAGTGAAGCCAGTGCGAACGTAGGCGTAGACGTTGACGTTGGAGTACGTCTGAAGCTTGTGGACGCCAGCGAGGTAATCGCTCTCGGGTGGGTACTGGCCAGGACCGGAGGAGGGGTTGATGATCACATCGAACGTTGTCGAAGGATTCGAGGCGATGGTGTTGTAGGTCGGGTCCCAGACGCCAGCGATTGGGTAGCTGTAGAGTGGAAGGGCTACATGGAGGTTTGGGTTGGGAGCGATGCGCTTCTGGATAGGCGCCGCGGCTGCCAAAGTGGCGAGCACGCTCGAGATGACGAGGTTCTTAAAGATGGCCATTGTATGGGCTGCGGGTGATATTCGGCACGAGTGCTTTGCTCGTCGTCTTGGAAAGAGTGAACGAAGTTGGGTAAAGGAATGTGGGAGCCGTCAAGGCTATGTTCAATCAATGAACTGGTAATGACCGTAATGCGCGTCTTCAAGAGCGGCTTGTTGTGGGTTTGAACGTCAAAGAAAAGTCGTCACCAGGTGGCGGCTGGACGAGCCTTATAGGCATTGCTCGGGACCGACCATGAGCGGAAAAGC
Source organism: Oleoguttula sp. CCFEE 5521 (assembly GCA_036872775.1). Lineage (NCBI taxonomy): Eukaryota > Fungi > Ascomycota > Dothideomycetes > Mycosphaerellales > Teratosphaeriaceae > Oleoguttula > Oleoguttula sp. CCFEE 5521. Next base: position 7,777 of record JAVRRP010000777.1, on the reverse strand, counting down.
CACTTACCTACTGCCGGGCGATCATTCATCACGCCTTGTGATCCCCACATGGCGCGGTATGAAACGGAGGAAGTGGACCAAACATATGTTGGCAATTGCGCGGTCCGCGGCTGCGTAAATGAGGTGACCCTCATTTCCAAGAGGCCCAAGACACTTATGCAAGCAGTAATGCGGAGGATGCAAGGATTGGGGCGACTAGAAAGGGAGTGAGGTCGGGCAACGGCGCGGGAAGTGGCGGGTACCTGCAGGCCGGGGCCCAGACTCGCATCAGATGAAACACTCCCAGTGACTCCTGCTCATCTCAACTTCGCGTGCTAGCCTTACAAGGCGCGTAGACCGTCACAGGATGCAGCTTCCGACATAGATTGCAGACGGGTGTGCTTGACGACTGGGCAATTGAATCGCACAATGCAAAGTCTCTCACTGTATGCAATCTGCGTAGGGAGCGGTGGCCTGACTCGATCTGCAAGCGCCTGCTTGGGCTAGATTGATAATGACTTGACTTAGCTTCGAGTCAGGCGCAGACTACTGCACGGCGCGGAGAGAACACGCGAAGACGAGTGGGACTTTCGCTCGTCAGGAAGCACTACTTTCCACGGCCAAGTCGCTAGACCGTTCATTCTCACGCTCTAGGCTGATGGATCCTGCGGAGTTGAGCGATGAGGTACTGCGGCGGTATGAGGCGTGCGCTATGGTGCCACAGCATATGCAGCAGCACCTGTCTGCCAGTGTTGTAAACGGGTACTGTGCCACCGCAGCGATGACTGACAGGAAAAGCGGACCGCTTAGCAATGGTCTTTGAGACAGAACGCTGGTATATGCAGCACCGCGACAGTACAAGAGGGATTACACTGTGGGCAAGAGTCAAGCTCATGTTCTCAAAGACCTCTCTGGACCAGAGCTAGCAGCATATTGTTATTGCGGTGCGACACATCCTAGCAGTGGCCATAGTGAGGGCACTTCGAGTGGTTGGCTTCTTTCATCACTTGCATGCGTCTTCGCTAGCCGCAGGTGAAGACGAATGGGATCCTTGCTCGTTAGACTGCAAGAACTCCCCATTGTCATATTCCTATGCCGTCCACTCACACGTTCTAGCCTGATGGACCCTACGGAGTCGAGTGGTGAGGTAACAGCAGCAGTGCTAAGAGCGGATGCGAACGACTATGGAAGTAGACCGCTCAGCTACTCTCTGTGGATGGTAACGCTAATATATGGGGCCCCGCGACTGTGCCCACGCAGCTAGGCTGTCGGCGGGAAGGTAGGTTGCTTTTCCTAAGGGCTTTCACGGTCATTCCTTGCAACGAGCTCGGGAACCTCATACATGGCTTCAGATTGCCTGTAGTCCCTGCTCTACTGACCCAGTGAGCTGCAATACAGGGCTAAGAAGTGATGTGAAAGTGAAAGTGAACCATCATCACCTCTTCGTCACCGCAATGGATCAGAAGCGATATTCATCAGTTGGGGACTTGATACAACAACCGATGGTGCGGTCGCAATGGCACCTTACCGCAGCCTGAGTTCTTTTGGGGGTTGTCATGAGCTCTGCCAGCGTCATCAAGGGGCACTGTGCGGCGCCGGTCCTGTGGGGGTTGTTGGTTGAGATATGCTGTACAGCTGACACATTCACCAAGAGAGACCCATGTGGGCGATGCCTAATCAACAACTCGTACACTGACAGCTACAGATGTATGAGCTACGCTATCGTACGCAAAGCGGCTTTGGTAGCCTGCTTAAAGTAAGGTACAAGAAGTAAGAGAAAGCGATACAGCCTTTTGTTTCATCATTATGCACCGCCCATTGTGTGGCTGTTTCCCCGACGCCCTCGCCATGCTTACAGACACATGCAGCAATACCGATCTTTTACAACGCGACAGGCGTCGGTAGCGTGAGCTTCACGGCGCTGCCGGTCAGCGACACCCAGACGATGTTGGGCTCAGAGCCGACCTTGTCTGCTGTGTAGCCTGATGGTGCGTTTCCAGGGAGGGTCACCGGGATCGTGGTGCCGCACTTGTTGTTCGTGGCTGTTACGGTGACGGCTGTGATCGTCTTGCCGTCGGAGGACAGGGTGTTCGACAGAGAAGGCTTGCAGTTGTCACGGGTCATGCGGCTGGTCTGAGATGAGACGTTAGTGACTGTGGTAGAAAATAGTGGTAGATAGTGGATGACTTACGAATTGCGCAGCAAGATCGTCCTGCTTGAGCGAGGTCAAAGGCCAGTTTGACAAGCGACCAAGCTCCTGCACCATAGTCTCGACCCACGACTCGAAGATACTGAGCTTGGCAGTCTGCGAGCCGATGGTCGAAGTGGGCTGATCCGCCACACGAAGGTTGGCCTGGTGGAACATGTACCCGTCATGGCGCAGACCAAAGAGGTAGCGCATGGTGGTCGTCTTCTCAAAGTTCAACAGATCGCTGAAGCCACCCTTGCCGGAAGCAGTGTTGATCCACTCTTGGGTCGTGCAGGCAGGAGTGTCGCAGTTGAAGTAGATGGTCGTGGGCCAGCGAGGCACAATTGTCACGCCAGCGTAGCCATTAGCCGACACGTTGGAGATCAGCGGCCAGTGCTGGTTGTATGGGCTCAAGAGCACAGGGCGACTGTTATCGCCGACAGCGTTCGTGATGCCGTTCGTAACCCAAGCGCGGAGAGCATCGCCGTTGTGGAGACCAGTGATGGCAGGTGGGATGAGGCCCTTGCTGGAGAACTTGTTGCCAGCAGCGATGGTGATCTGCTTCAGCCAAGCCTGGTTGAACACGATCTCCTTGTTTGCGTCACTGTAGGTGATGTTGTTCTGAGGAAGATGCGTGAACGTATGCGAGATGTGAGCAAACGCATCACGGTTGGCAGCGGTCGTGAACCAGTTGGCTAGAGAGTCCCGCTTCGCGCATGCAATGCTCCAGCTGTACGAGGCCGGGGTGCTGGGCCACTTGTTGACACCAGAGCCGAGAGGCTTCTGGAACTCAAGAGGAGTGTCAGGTGGGAAGTCATAGAAGATGGCATCCGCTGGGTTGCAGGCAGTGTTGTCAGCAGCTGTTGCCTCGATGATGTCTCCGTTGCCATTGTGGCCAAGCTCGATGAAGTACTTTGATCCAGCTGGCATGCGGGCATTGATGCTCTGGGTCCAGGCCACGTGGTTGACCAGATCGTTGGTATTAATGCGGTATGTGGTGTTGCCTGGGTAGTAGATCTCGCTGTTGAGATGCACGTCGTCAATCTGGGTGCTCAAGTACACTTTGCGAGCACCGACGAAGAGACCACGAGTCATCCAGTGGATGTATGCATGCTGCAAGAAGTTGGATGTCGGCGACCACTGGGTGGCCCAAGAACCGAACCACACCATTTGCTGCCGGCCGGCGAAGTTGTTGATCACAGCAGCGGTGGTGTCAGTATTGAACACGCCGTTGGCATCGGGCGCGTACTTGGCCACCTCCCATGTGGTAAGCGGATCCGTGATGGTAGCCGGGTAGTGGTACATGTTCTTGGTCGACATGGTGGCACCGGTCTTGATGTTCGCGCCCGGGAAACCTGTAGCATTTGAGATGCTGATCAACTGCTCGACATCCTGTCCACAGCAGCCGACACCTTGTGCCGCCGTGGACACACCGAAAGCCGGTTGGGGGTAGGCATCGATACGAACGAAGCGCACACCAAAGGCAGTCTGGTACGCGTAGAGTTGGTTGTACTGGTCAGTCGAGATACCAGCAGCCCAGCCAGTCGAGTACTCGTAGGCCAGCTCGCTTAGCGAGATGATACCACCGTAGTTGCCTTGCGTGGCCGAGGAGTTCAGTGCTGGCAGGGTGAAACCAGTCTGCGGGACCTGGACGACTTGGTAGGGGATGCCGTAGCCTTGGAGGCCCGAGATCACAGCGTATGGGTCATCAGCAGTGCGGACGAGGACCAGGATGGTTTGGGCGACATTGATGTTACCAGCTGGCGTGGCAGATGCTACTGGAGGGGCTGCTGACGATGCAGGCGCTGTAGTCACAGCGTTATTGGTGGTTGCCGAGGCTGGTGGTGGCGCTGCAGAGGTCGTGCCAGTGACTGTGGTCCCAGCAGGGACAGTCTCGGATACCACGATCGTGCCATCTGTGCTGCTAGAGGTGGATGCTGAGCTGGCGGAAGAGCTGATGACGACTGTGCTGCTGGTCGTGGCTGCACTGGTCGCAGCAGAGCTGGTTGGTGTGGTTACAACGGGAGTGGTTGAGCTGGAGACGACTGCGCTGGTGGTGGCCACGCTCGTTGAGCTAGTAGTCGAAGTCGTCGCCACTGGCGTGGTGCTGGTTTGACAACTGGCGATTGAAGATGCAAGCCCAATGGCTGCTAGCATCTGGCATAATAACGATGCCATAACGAAAGTGGGTGCGTAGACACGCGAAATAAGCGAAAGTAGAGAAATTGAAGAGCTGTGTAGGAGAAGGTAAGGTGCTGTGGGTGAGTGCCCCAGCGAGGTATGCTATATGGGAAGAGGGATGCTTGGCGAGTATAGTGGTAACCGGTCGATCCGATGCCAGTTGTGCCGCGTGCTTTTGTACTAGAGCGTGTCAAGCCCACACTCCCGGATGTGGCAGCCACAAAGAGGATAATGGTACTAGGCGGTCTGGGCATCGATGGGGGAGGCAACATCAGTGCATCACGCAACGACCAAACGCTATTGTATCAAGGCTGGTGCTGGCACCACAATGTCTTGTCCCTTGCATGGATACCAGCTTCAAACATTCGCCTGGGCCTCATGGCGTGTCTCAGTGACGAGGCAGATGTATGCGATGCTCGTGTACAGCAGACCGGCAGCGAGTTCTTGTTTGGGTCCCAGCGTTGCCAGAGCCAGGGCAGACCCAAAATAACACCACTTTAAAGTTCCCCGACGCATGTGGCCTGTGGATCTGTGCTACCCGTCAGCTTGTCACTCTACGGCCTTGGTAACGCCTTAGTCGTTGCATGGGTACTGTCAGGCTGCGCATTCTGTCTCTAGACTCTGCTCTCGGTACCGTTGCCAAAGCTGCGCGCAGGTGCTCATCAGCCGACTTGAACAGTTTGCCGCGTGAGCTTCAGATTCACCTTACTCCGAGCCCCAGCGCAGCATCAGAACGCAGTGGCAATCCAATTTCAGTCACGCTTGGCAGGGATGAGACTGGCTCGTATGCAGTGCTTGTCAAAGGCGCTAGCCTCTGCATGGCACACTGACGGCAGCACCCTCGCCCAATTGCTGCACCCGCGTTCTGCCGCGTTTGTCCTGACTCGACAGTCATCAGCGGACAGTATTTGTCGACAACCGCCAAGGTTGACATTCGTGATCGAGCGTACAGGTGACCAACGACCTCTCAGACTGCGTCGCAGCGTTGCCGCGCAGAGGCAATTCACGCTTTGGATATTACAGTTGAGGTGGTCAGATACGTGAGCGACGGACTACAGTCAGCGGCCGCGCGTTGATTGGCCTTTTGGTATTAGCGTTCTCAGGATCTAGACTTCAGCACGTTCGACGACTGCCACGGAGGTCATGAGTCGTGCTCGAATCTATACAGCATCCACTGCGACCTTCAACATCCTGTCAAGGTAGCAGAAAACGGCAGCTTTATCATTCGCGTCCTTGTCGCAGTTCATCACAGGTGCGAACGAACAGGTCACTTTCCCTAGTTCACGCAATAGCACCGGAGTGTCACACCATCGGTCGGAAACGACTCACACGAACCTGCGAAGATGGCAAGCATGCAGTCGAGCAACGGTGACTCCATCAGGATGAAGGAACTCGGAGGCAGCCGCAATGAGCTGCCACCTCGAAAGCGGCCTGGACGCTTCACTCGAAGAACTCTCATCATTGTTGGAGTTCTGGCCTCAGTCTTGATCATCGCGCTCGCTGTAGGACTTGGTGTCGGACTCACTCGGAATAACGGAGGCGGCGATGAAGGCTCATCACCATCTTCCTCCTCGCCAGCAGGCCCATTACCCACAGCGAACGCGACCAGCAACGGGACCTACTGGCAACCTGGCGTGGCAGCGTCATGGCAGATCGCGCTCCAGAACCCTGTCTTGATTACGGCAGATAACAAGACCACGGACCCGGATGTGGAGGTGTTTGACATCGACCTCTTCACAAACTCAAATACCACCATCGAGCTACTTCACGGCCTCGGCAAGAAGGTCATCTGCTACTTCAGTGGCGGGTCATACGAGCCATATCGACCAGACTCTGGAGAATTTGCTTCGAACGTCATCGGCAAGGCTCTGGATGGCTGGCCTGACGAGCACTGGATAGACCTTCGTTCTCAGAACGTCCGAGACATCATGACAAAACGCATTGAGCTCGCCAGCTCCAAAGGCTGCGACGGCCTGGACCCGGACAACGTTGATGCGTACAACAACGACAACGGCCTGGGCCTCACACAGGCAGACACAATCAACTACATGGAGTTCCTGTCCTCCGAGGCGAGGTCTCGAAATATGTCCATCGGACTGAAGAATGCTGGCGAAGTGCTGTCAAACCTCACGTCCACCGTACAATTCTCGGTGAACGAGCAGTGCGTACAGTTTAGCGAATGCGGGAAGTTCGCACCAATGGTGGCAGCCGGCAAGCCAGTCTTCCACATCGAGTACCCAAAATCTGCCATTGGACAAGTGGCGAGCAAGGTCGCATCAGACTTCTGCTCCAGGAGTGGCGATGCAGACGGCAGCGCATCGTTCAGCACAGTGATGAAGAACATGGACCTAGATGGTTGGGTAGAGTTCTGCGATCAGGTCACGGCAAATACTACTCTGGTGGTCTCAGATTCATGATCAGGGTAGACCTGGCGGTGTGAGACACCAAAATGCATGCTTAAACCAGCTGATCATACTGTTCCCTGCGAAGCTTGAAAACGTCACTTGTAAGATCTAGATCGTGCGGAAATGCTTTGCATGTACTTGCTTCTTATACGCTGCGCGCTTCATTGAACTTTGTTTGGTGAATGCATTGCCTTGCAGGTGGCGCCGTGGACGCTGAACGTGCTTCCGCTTTGCCCGATGCCTGCATGTCTCTGTATCGTTGTCCATCGGAGTGCAAGCGTGAACTGGTCAACTGACAGCAGTGAGACACAGTCTCGCAATGTCGCAGCGCAGCGGATGCACAGGCCGTAATGCCCTCACTCGAACATAGCGTGTAACGCGAATACGCATCACTCTATTTCCATCGGCGGTACAAAACGTACTACGGGCCTTGTCTGTCGCCGTGCCAGCCATACAGAAAGCACATGTGGACGCGCAGACTTTTGATTCGAGTACGCTCGACACGACATGCAGCAGCAAGGCCAGGCCGAGTCACGCCAGCGCATACGGCCGCGTTACAGAAACGTGCGTAGAGTCCATCTACACCGCCTGCTTCTTACGGCCAGCGCTCTTGGCGCACGGCACACTTGCTAGCGGCTGAGGCGTTAACGGTCATCGTGCAGAGATCCTGCCCTGGGTTCCTGGCGATCGCATCCCGCATTTGCCCTCTTTGTTGGCGTTGGCGGGGAAAGGTTCCACCTGGGTGGAATTTTCGGTTGCTTGCGACTTCCGACAGACGACGTGCCTTGCCTTCGTTGCCTCTCTATTTCGAGAAGCAGCAGCTGTTCTGCTGAGTAGCCGACATTATCGCCGATGAGTGGATTTAGTGACACATCTTCACGGCAGCTTGATGAGGATCCTTCGGCAGAGGTGCGGTCTAGCGCTGATGGGAGTGCAATTTGGGTAAACGAGTCGAAGAGCCGGTAATTTGTGGGGTGCTCGTGGCGAAGTTGGCAACTGGGTACCTGACGGGTCCTCGCAGCAG
>JAVRRP010000776.1:0-14023 GCA_036872775.1 Oleoguttula sp. CCFEE 5521 | reverse complement strand
GGTGGCCTCAGCGAACGAGGGTGCGGTCTTCGAGTCCATGGCATGTGATTGCGTTGCATGTGAGAGATCGTGTGAGTGATGCTACATGTAGTGACTGTGGTTAGCACGGCATGTCTTGTGCTAGCAGAGAGCTTGGTAGCGAGAGTGTCTCAAAGTCTCAACAGAGTTGGTAGTTGTGAAAGAAAAAGATTCACTGTCACATGCATGCGGTGTGGGCGAGGCAATTTTTGGGCACGATGTCGGACCTTAGGGTTAGGGTCGACATTTCGAGGCCGATTTCACCAAACTATTTCGCAACAGGCAAATATATCAGCTAAGTCTTCAGTGGGAGTGAAGTTCACAATGGCCACCACAACAGCCCAAGCACCGGTCCACGGCCAACGAGTCAACGGCAAACAATGGCACGGCACCCGCAAAGCTTTCCGGCCCACCTCAGGACTCACCAGCTACGACATCCGGAAAAAGCGCACCGCTCATGAAGCCGAGGTGTCGAAGACGGAGACTGAGATGAAGGAGGTCAAGGAAGCGGAGCGACAGGCATGTTGTAGACTTGTTCGCTGGTATGGAATGTCATACTGACGTTCACACAGCGAAAAGTTCAAGCGATCAAGGACAAGCGTGCCGCAAAAGAGGAGAAAGAGCGCTTCGCCAAGATGGAGGAGAAGATGCACAAGAAGCGCGTGGAGCGACTGAAGAGGCGGGAGAAGAGGAACAAGCTCCTCAAATCTTGAGGACGTTGTGTGACCTGCCACCATGGGACATCGCTTTTGCCGAAGTCGAATGGAGAAGCACTTGCAAGACTTTGACTTGCATGCATGACTGGATGATATTGATGATCGAAGGACTGCCGTCTTCTTCTAAAGTTGCTACCGGAAGCCTGCTATGCTGCGGCTGCCCGGGCCCGAGCGATGACGCCTGGCGTCGGAAAAAATATTAGGCACGAGTTGTAAAGCCGATTTGGGGCGGAGAGAAGGCGAAGGATATCGTCAAAGCCAGGTGCAGATCAAGCGCCGTGGTCGCCTGGCAGAATGGTGCTCACTCACATGGTTGAGTCGACGAATCTAGCCTCCGTGCATCGGGATTGGGGGATGTCGGACTACTTCACGGGAGAACAGCCTTCAGGACATCGAGAGCATGAGAATGTGCTATTGGGGGCAGACTCGGTAACGGTCCGGAGGACGCAGTTCGGACGAGGCCGAGAGTGGTCGTCTCACCGCACGCACAGCGCTAGAGTACCTCAAGCCAGCAATCGTATGCTTCAGGCTCGCACCGCCTGTCCACACTCAGTCCTTCGACTCGAGTCAACATGAAACGGCTTTTCTTCAGCCACGTGACAGCATGTCCTTCAACGACCCTTCTCGCAGTCTCCCGCGCCACGTTCGTATCCCCAAATCCCATCCCATCCCAGGCACGTAGTCCCTCCTCACGCAGTCCCCCCTCACGCCCCACCCTTCTTCTTCTTATCCTCAACACACTCCACATTCTCCTCCGGCACCTCGCCATGATTCTCCTGCAACCACTCCACAACATCCTCACTCACATCGCCCTGCACGGTAACCTCCTCCCCGCCACTCGCAGTCTTCGTCACGCTGCTCCCAGTAGCGAATTTCTTCCCAAACTCTTTCGCAGTCTTCTTGAGATCTATGCCGAAGTGCGCGAGCCCGGAGATTTCGGTCACGTATTTGCGCTTGTTGCGCTCGACGCGTTTGATGGTTATGCGGGAGGTGGCACGTTTTTCGGATTCGCGGGCTTCGAGCGCGACGGCTTTGGCGGCTTTCTTTTGGGCGTCTTTTTCGGCGCGCTTTTGGGCGTCTACGCTTAGGGTGGAGAGGGCGGCGGCGGCGGCGTCGGGGGAGTAGATTTCATCGTGGAGGTCTGGGTGATGGGATTCGAGCCATTCTTCGCATTTCTTCGTTGTGCCGCCGAATTCACAGTACTGAGTGCGTGGTGTTAGAGGGGAGTAAAGGGGAGGGGAAGAGAGGGAGCGGACTTCGTACCTACTTCTGGTGGGAGGGTGCAGACGCCGCAGTAGATTACGTTCTTTGCTAGGCGGACATCGCCGGCGGGAGCGGTTGCTGTGTCTGCCATACTCGGGATATGTATAATGTTGTTGTTTGGGAGATGTTGTCTAGTAGTAAGTGGGGGTGAACTGGTGGTGGAGGGGTGGCTTGGCGCGTCACCATACTACATGTGCTGTACATGAGGTGGATTGTCTACTTCACTTTATCTCATCGGTCGACGGAGGTACATGTATGTGCGACTTGATAGGAGTAAGCGAGCGACCACGAAGTTGGCACCTCACTGTGGTAGTGAACGATGGATAGCAGACGATGACTGCATCTACGAAAAGTATACTCTCTTCCTCCCCTTCGCGCTCTGTCGTTATCCAACAGCCGGTCCTACGAGACACTCGCCGATCCGAACCCTACACCCGCTTCCCCTTCCTCACGGCCAATTGGCTAGCGCAAACCCGATCACAAGCACAATGCTCCCACCGCTGAAGATACTCAATAACAAATGCAGGTTCCTACCCCTTCTCCACCATCTCTCGGATCTTCCCTATGAAACTCCTTGGGTATGTTCGCCACTCCTCTTCAGTCGGGAAACCCTTCTCGCTAGCCTTACACCGCTCGACGACCTTGCCAATGATTTGAAGCAGTAACTCCTCAGTCATGACCACCGCGCCGCCAGCCTCAGGATTCAAGAACGCATCCCCATCGCTCAGCAAGTTCTGCGCCGTGGGTCGGAGGTTCGGATCGCGCTGAAGACATCTTCTCAGGGTGCCTTTGAGAGAAGCCGGCACCGCAGCGCCGCCAATCCCAGTGTCCGGGAATTCAATCGCCACTTTCGGATTTGTGATCGCCATGATACGCGCGATCTGGTTAGGTATATGCGCAAACGGAGGCCGGCCATAAGTCATCTGATACAGAATGCAGCCCAGACTCCACACATCGCTCGCTTTCCCGATGACCATATCCTTCTTCACGATTCGACCTTGCGCGTCTCGACTACCGACAGCGGAGCCGGTGTTCGTGTCCGTGATAGACTCGGGGGACATGTAGTTCGGCGTGCCAACGTTGGATTCCCGGTGCACGTTGACTGTGTTGTCGGTGTCTATCGCGTTGGCGATGCCAAAGTCTATCAACTTGAGCCGGCCTTGAACGAGCAGGAAGTTGGCGGGTTTTAGATCGGAGTGCACTATGTCGTGTTCGTGGACTGCTGCGACGCATTCGAGCATTTCGCGCCAGTGGTAGCGGATGAAGACTGAGTCTAGCTTTGCTTCCGGGGTGGCGATTTTCATCGTCAGCACGCGGTTGAAGTCCGTGTCGCCTTTCTCCATGAGGACGAGCAGTTCTTGTTTCGAGTCATTGAGTTCCCAGTCTATCAGCCGAACCACGCGCTCGACCTCTGACAGCGATTTGAGGAGGTCGATTTCGCCCTTGTAGCCCGTGACCGTGTTCTCGTCAAGATCATCGAGCTTGACTTTCTTCAGCGCGAACGTCTTGAAGTTCTCTGCCATAACGCAGTACACGTCGCTGCTGCCTCCTTTGCCGAGTCGGGACATTTGCGTGAAGATCTTACCCTTGAGAACGACGTGAGATCGCTTTCGCCGGGACTTTGTTGTGCCTGCGCCACCTGTAGCTGTAGCGGTCTCCAAGACGCTCATCTTGGGTGGCGGAGCGGGTGCTGCTCGATGCGGCGTGTTACCGCTGATCGCGCCGAGGGCGCGACGTTCTTGTTGGGCTGCTGGGACGGGTACGGGCGTTTCTTCGACGGGGTGGATCTTGGGTTTGTCGTCGTCAGAAATGACTGAGAGCGCTGGGCGGCCAAAGGCTTTGAAGTCCTGGTCTTTGTTGCGGCGAAAGGTGGGTGGTGGCATATTCTCTTGACCGTCTGCTGCGTGTGATACTGGTGGTAAGTATCGATGCTGCTGTTGTCGGAGGCTTGGTACTCGTTGTGGCTGTCTCTGTTCCAGTACAGGCCTGACTGGAGGTGGATGGTCGTTGCTGGGTCGTCGCGCCCGGTCTGACGATCCCAGTGAGTCTGCTGGTTGGGCACTGGGCTGTCGTAAAGGAAGTGCACGTTCTGCGCTGGGCTGTCGACTGCGAGAAAACTCATGACTGGCTTGTCGTGAGGGAGGGCGCGAGTCCTGACTGATCTGACTCCGAGAAAGCTGCGAAGCCGCTTGTCTCGATGACGGTCGCCCGTCGTATGGCGTGTTCTTGTCAAGCGCGTAGTCGTGCACGGAGATCGGCTCGACTGATGTCGCTCGAGTATTGACACTGCCACTTCGACTTCGAGCTCCGTCCGGGTACACACTTGCATGTGATGGAGTAATGGCTGAAGCAGACCCACTTTGATAGTCATCTGCAGGCGAGATGTTCTCCTCGCTATCTCGTCTTCGGAAGCCACGCCTGACTGGACCACTCTTGAGAAACGTGCCTGTCATCGGAGCACGCTTGATCCGAATTGACCCAGGAGGCGGTGCGACTTCTGCTGATGCATTGCGTGATCTGCTCACTGTAGATGGTGCATATCGCGATGCTGTCTCTGGTGCATGGTGTAGTGAAGTATGTCGGCTGAGCGCAGTTGCTAGCTGCTCTGGTCTTTGCCGATCAGATGAAGGTTGATGTCCATCTCTCGAGCCAGGCCTACTGACCGAGAAGCTGGACTGGACGTGGGCGTCTTGCGATGCATTACTTCCCGTTCGAATGCGGGTGACTCTGATGGCTCGAGGTGCGGGCGCTGGTGTCACAATCTCTGGCTTGATCTCTGGCTGAGGCGTAGGATCGCGCTTGACGCCAAATGTCTTCGGGTACGGTCCGCCAATGCTGATGGTTTGTCTTCCGGATCCTTTCCGGCCAGATCCAATGTGTACAATCCGCGGTGGCGTGTGTCCTCGGTCCGCGCCCTGGCTGCTACCCAGGGCGGAGGGAGAGCTCTTCCGGATGACTTTGTAAGCAGGCCCTCTACTCGGTGTGTCCAGGTTTTTCGGCGCGCTGACTGATCGCACGAATTGCTTCGCTGCTGAGCTCGGCTGTTGTCGTGGTGGGGAAGATGGGACCGGGCCATTCTTCAGCAGCGCCTCTGTGAACTTCGAGAATGGCGGCGGCTCATCGTCCGAATCGCTATCGCTGACGTCCAGATGCTTGATGACTGGTATCTCTACTGGGTATCCTATCGGCTTTCGGTATGTTGCAAGTGGAGAATTGCGCCTCAGGTACGGGCGCGGCGCATGCGCAACAGCTGCCATAATGCGCCAAAACCTCCTCTTCACAACCCCACTGCGATCTTCCTTGTTGAATCCCTCTCTATCGCCTCCAATGTCGCTGCTTTCGTATCTCGTTAGTGACGGTCCAGATGTCGCTGTCGGTTTGTCGCTGTTGTCGTCCGGGGGTTGTATCTGTCGCGCGTCGTCGCCATTCGGTCGCACTAAGTATACTGAGTCCGGTCCAAGATGCGCGACCGACACAGTCAACACATATGCGACATCACTGCCGGCGAAGATGTGGGGAATGAACTGTGGAAGACTGTTACATGGTCTATGATCGAGGGCCGGACTCCAATGCGAGTCGCGTCTCAAAGTTTGGCGTCGAAGGATGTTGTGATGGCAACAGCCGAAATCTTCCCACTCGATCGGCAACCCTGCTCTTTACAGCCATATCATGAGCTTCCTCAGTCGTCAACTGTATGCGCGCCACCCTAACCTTGCAGCGCAATGGGTGAGGCGAATACTGCAGTATATGTGAAGCCAACGTCAGATCGTTTGGATGGCGGCACACGTGAATCACGAATCTCAATGTCTTGACTTTTCGAGGCACTTGTATCCAAGTCATGCCAACTATCGACTTGTGGCAGATATTCGAGACAGTCTCGCATCAGAATGCTCTCCTGGTAGAGCTCTGACGTAAGGAGTCTTGATTGCTATCATAGTGCGCGATGCACTTGAAGGGAGACTGCAGGTATAACCACTCAGCAACGTAAGAATCATCCGCAGGATCACGCACAGGCATGTCCATCTCAATTCTCCCCACCCCTCTCCCTCATCTCCACCCACGCAACACAGATCCATCTCTCTCCGATCCCTTCGCAGTTCTTTCTTTCCTCGGTCTCCTCATCCTCATCATCTGTCTCTTCATCCTAGTCACTTACACAGCACGCAACGCAGCGCGAGATGAATTCGAGCGAGTCAAGACATTCACGCCACCCAAAGCTGGGCTACCGGTGACTTGGCGGCGACTATCTATGGCCGGCCATAGTCCACGCCTGCCGTCTGGCATACCTCGACGGTTGTTACATCAACCCTCGCGACAGGATGAGACGCAAACGCTGCCACTGCGGTTACGCCCAGCTGCACCGACAACATTGTCGACCGAACCCAGCCAAGCGGTGCCATACACTCCATCTCTTCCACGGGTTCTCGATGACGACGCTAGCATTCGTAGACAGTGCAAGGTCGCACCCCTACGACAGGCAGCCGCTCCTGTCAGCCAGGCAAGCTTGCAACAGCCAGCGATCCGGGGTCCGCAGACTTTGACAGCGCCACGTATGCAGTCTAGGATGGCGAGTCTGAGTCATCGAGATCCTGAAGATCGTGGGTCTGCGGGTGTGCATAGGACGTATACTGATCGGATCAGGGACTTGCGGAAAGGGTATCAGAGGCTCGGAAATGTGAAGGAAGGGAGCGCACGGCACGAGGCAGATTGAGGGACGGAGGCAGTAGCACAGACTGGAGGGTAGAATCAAGCTGATGATGTAGTCGAAGACAATACCTTCTGCTCTCGATTTCTCAGCCCTGTGCCATGTGCGCAATATGTGTGCTGGTAGTGATTTCGTGGTCTCGGTGCTGCTCTCGGTGCTGGCGAAGGGGCATTTCCACATCATGACGCCAAGGCCTGACGTTGGCTGCTGACCATTGTGACGATTCAGCGGATATGGGGATCTAATACAAGGCTATGTAAGACCAGATATAAAACCTTCCAGATAACCCCTCACCCAGCTAGTCACCTGATCTGATCATATGACTGAGTCACATGACCTACACTCTCAAATGTAACACCATCGTGGGCTGACCACACGTGCACTTTATCCCTTTGTCAACACCTTCGCCATTAACCGCCTTCCATCCTTCTGACCATATCCGAGAGCGCCTGGATTCGACGCCCTTGGCATTTGATATTTGATGGACGCGTTGAAGCTCCCATTGCGACGCGATAGCCGATTACTTGCAGGATCCTGCGAAAGAGATGGTGAAGCAGACGCAGCCAGGTCGCGGACGGCACACTACAGAGATGGCTTCAGGCTATCTCGCTATCGACGCGCTGGAGCTCGCTATGATGGATGGGACTGAAGTCGTCGCGTACGAGCTGGTTCATACTACGTTGGGCAGACGGCAGACAAGGTCAATGTATGGGGATTCTCGGAGTCCTGAGTTTGTATACCACCAATCTCTTATCTCATTGCGCAGTACTCCAATTGCTCGTTTCATTGGTTCACATGATCGCTCGTAGCATGGATGTGCCATCATTGAGTCTCTGAACTGCGGCATCGTCACTCAATTTCTCTTCGTAAAACTACAGAGCCGGGCGTTTTCAGTCTCATGACTTGAGCCCTGCCCCAAAGCGTCTCCTGTGTCATTTTCGTGTTAAGAGCAAGACAAGTCAATGTGTGCCGGAGTGGGAGTCCTCACGTCTGCACTCCACGCCCACCGCTGGTATGGGTCGTTCCTGCCTCGCCAACATGCCTTGGCACGCAGGGGCCCGCTCGTGGCCATGCAACACTTCGCGCACAACAAACGACACACCTTTCCTTCCATCACTCAGTCAGCTCACCCGCACCGCCTGCCAGCAACAGCTGGGCATGTGTCACAATGGCTCAGCCCAGCATCACCAAGGATCAGCTTCGGCGAGCGATCGACCATGTCTTTTTACCGCCGCAGTTGCCCCAGTCGAGTGATGAGCAAAGCGACTGCACCCTCGTCAACATCACGCGAAAGGCCCTCGGTGCTCTGCTGAAGCTTCTATCGGCCAGAGAGAAGACTCAACAACATGATGCTGTTAAGCGTGCAATGACCGCAATATCGAATTTAGCACGAATCAACAGCCTCGACGGTGGCAACATCGATGCTCAGGCGCTCGTCGTGGCTCTCAAGTCAATCAAGCATGGCGACACTCTCGCGGTACGCATCTCGGCTCAGAACGCCGCAGTACTCATCAGCGCGGATACAGACAAGCTCATCGTGCAGCAATTCGAGCTTTCACCTCTGAATGAGCAGGTCATGGGTTGCAC
This sequence comes from Oleoguttula sp. CCFEE 5521, assembly GCA_036872775.1. Classification (NCBI taxonomy): domain Eukaryota; kingdom Fungi; phylum Ascomycota; class Dothideomycetes; order Mycosphaerellales; family Teratosphaeriaceae; genus Oleoguttula; species Oleoguttula sp. CCFEE 5521. The sequence goes on along the minus strand of JAVRRP010000776.1, from coordinate 5,734 downwards.
GGGAAGACTTATACGCAAGTTCCCCGGCAGCGCGATCGAAATGCCCTCGAGTCGCCTTACGGGCGGCGGATTTGTCAACACCCTCGCGGAGACTCTTGCAACGATGTGCATCCAACCGGCGCCCGGTATGCAACCAAAGACCTCCAGAACTGGCTCACACCACGTGGAGCTTCGCAATACGACAGACTGTGCGATGATTTCCGAGTTCTTCATGGCGTATCTACGGGCACATGGAACACCAAACAACTGCCTGGCCATCACAAAACACTCGGGAAGATGTGCTCTGGCAAGACGCCGAGATGCCTTGGAGAAGATCTCCCGTGTGGCTCCTCATCCGGGTGACGCTACAGCTCGTAGTATGCGAGGCGATTGGTGGATCCAGAGCTCTGTATAAAGAAGTCATGGTGTACATCCCGAGCGAAGTGCTGCGCTCTGCGCAAGATGCGGAGAACGACGTGCTCCAAATGATGATGATGAAGATTGAACGGCGTCGCAAGAAGCTGACGGAGATCATGTTACTACCTGCACAGGTCGCTGCAGATGTTGACAAGGTACTTGGGGAAATATCTGGAATCACGACTAGCCGTTGGGACCTTACACAAACAGCGGACTGTCGCAACCCAAATCTGTCCGCATTGGCCGATCTCGATTTCGTGCGCGATGCAAGCGTATCACTCCCTTTGCTCGAAGACCATCTTGCGGGTCTGCACATGCGCAGTCGAGGCTTGCGATCTGCACCTTTCGTACCAACGTCTTGGCTCCTGGAATTCAGTGATGAACATTGGCCTAAACTACCCGAGCTGGCTTTCAAAGACGAGACATACACTGCCGCCAATCTCTGCAACTTTGAGGACTGGGTCGCCCAATGATAGGGCGCCTGGCTGCAGTTTGATATCCCCAGCTTCGACATCTGTGCGGAACTTCACCTACTCATGAACCAGTATCATTCGTTCGCGCTAAGGTCTCGCTACAGCGGCAATCCGGAAAGTATATCTGTGATGATATTGACGCTCTACGAGCTCTGGGTCGCCCTCGATAAAGCCGCAATCCGCCTCGGACTCTCCCTCGCAGAGTACGATCCGGAGATCCCGCTTGCGCCACTACACGGCTTGCTTCTTCCTTTCCTTGAGCAGATGGAGAGGTTCCAGGACGTGGAACAATTATTTCGACCGCAGGTCAAAAGTCGACCTTCCGGCTGTATTCCTGTTCGACAACAGGTCTTCCCGTGGTTTCGCGTGCAGATACTACGAGCAGTCTGCAGATCATCGGCAGCTCCGTGAGAAGATCAAGACGGAGGCGAGGTTGCAAGACCGTACGAAAAAGGAAGAGTTCTGGGCACTTAAAGCACAGTACGTGGAGCTGGACAAGCGCTGCAATATGATGGGACATACTGTCATCACTAAGCCCATCATCGACATCAACTCGGGTCATCCAGTGATTGTGGAGGATCATCTGACAGACTGTGAGAAATGTTTTCTCGAAACAAAGCGCAACGCCCTGGAGATCACTATATACGAGCGTCCTCTGCCGGATAATGCGAATGAGGCAAAGACCGTTATCTTCGAGCTTATGCTTCCGGAGTGGTTTCGGCACTGGCGCGACGCCCGATGCTTCATACTGCACGATGTGCTACATGGCAGGTCAAATGAGGCCAACTTACCCAAGAAGACATACGTCTTGTCCAAGGAGGACCCGCATCTATTTGCGTCGCTGAGCCGTGACGGCTCGTCCGATCGCATCGTGCTATTGTCAGAAAGCAAGCCAAACTTTCGTAGCACCCACTATTCGAATCAGCGGATCGCAGGGCTACAGGAGCGTGATGTCTGTATAAGCAATGCGCTAAGGTATCAGTACTTCGATTGCAGAACTGGCGGCTATGTCGCAACGCCCACATTTGAGAACCAAGTATCGAGGACCTGCACATACACGCTCAGCAATGGCCACTTGCTGAGGTTCGTTAGTCGTCACGCTGATCAGCCTGATGGACCGCCTCCGAACTTCGTCCTGGCCAGCCAGCAGCAGTCTCCCGCTGACATGACACTGGAAGAGTTCAGAGATCTATGTACGCTACCACTGGGCCATCACGTCCAGTGGACCAACATACTACTTCAATTGGCGATGCCAACCATCGACTTCCGAAAATTGGACACTACGCTGTTCATTCCAAGCTGGTCCACCAGGAGATCCTATTGAGAGCGCACTGCGAGAGTCGCATCACACTCTTCTGGATGACTTGTTCGCTGAGGAGATAGTGGGTGCACTGTCCAAAGCCCTTGTCAGGATCAAGGCAAATCGGGAGTCTGCCTAAGCGCTGCGTGTGTTCGTAGCAATCGCTACACGAGTCCTGTCGCTAAGAACTTATCCAGCCCTTCATGATCGATGTCTAGCATTCCTTTCGGACGCACGCGCGGTCGCGGTTGACTGGCTCGATCAATTGCTTGAGGCTGCCTATGTTACTGCGGACCCAATACGACACGTCGATTTCGTCACTCGCAGCGTCGAGACTGCACTCATTTGCGCCTCTACCTGCGACGTCGGAGATGCAGATCTCCGGGACATGATGAAAGTCGACGCGATTGCCTCGACACTCTTGTTCTGCAGTATGGTCAACCACAACGGAAAGGACTACAAGGTCCCTGGAGCTGGGCAGCAATTCCGACTCCTACAAGCGCGCCTCAAGCGGATTCTGCCTCGAGCCCTGCCATTGTTGGTGCGGAATCAGAAGGCTCTGCACACGGCAGTACTGAAATCTTGGGCAGCGTATGAGCCAAGTGCAGTGGGATGGGTCGCAGTCGAGGGAGCGCCCGACTGGGTTCGTACAACTACCGCTGCACGCTCTGGAATGCCATTGAGTGTACACTTCAGCTGCCTGACCGGCGCACTGTTGGTTGAGGGCTCTCCCATTGCTCAACCTCCAAAGGACATCACTGAGTCACCAATATACAAGACGCTGTTCGGAGTCATTGCGCTGGAAGTGATGCCTTCCTTCGTGCCCGGGTTCCAGCATTCAGCCAAGCGAGCCGTTGCCGGGCATTCGATTCGTCTTGGCAAGCCTCATTCGCGGGCTGGCGAAGTGAAGGTCCAGATCACGAGAGATGGCCTGGCCTGGGAGGTGATACCTCCTTCTCTCTTCAAAGGCGTTTCCCCGACTCACTTCGTTGGGGACTATGTGCACTGGTACAGCTTTGCAAGCGGAAACGTTGTGCTTCAGCATACGAAAGACCTGTGGCTGAATAATGGTGCAGTTCACTGGACACTACATAGGGACTCCATAAGCTCTGGACGGTGGTGCCTCTCGCGACTAGAACATGCAATCCTGCCGCTCCTGACGAATACTGCAAAGCGTATTGCGGATGTGCTCGAGCCGCTGGCTGCAATTTACCACGTACACCATATCCTGAACGATGCCGGCTTGCTTCATATCGAAGTACCTTCGCTACGCTTGAGCTTCGAACTCCGTCCGCGAAGCACTGTCATGATGTCCAAAGAGCATCCGAACACAGCAATCGATCGCGACCAGTCAACGGGCGTCTTCATTGGTCTGCGCAACAAGCTGGTGCTTGCTCCCAGTTCTGGAGGATTCCGAGTACTGCTTCTGCCTGAAGTTCGTGATGTCCCGTACGCGCACGAGGACGGTCACGTTGCCATAGAGCTTCCAACTGCCCTGATGACAAGGGTGCATGCTGTCCAAATCGACGATCAGCTTGGCCGACTGATCGACAACAGCGACATGGACTGCAAGCTGTACATTGCTGAGCTTCACGCACTGCCTTCCAGCTGCATGGCTGATCCACTGACACATGCGACTGGGACAGAAGCGGCGCTGAGCGTACTGGATCGAGGAGATGTGAGGTCGTTCACACAGCTCACCCAGTGGCAAGTCGACAGACTAGCAGCCATCGCGAAACTCAGCCCGACCCGCGAGTACTATCCTAAACACAAAGCCTTGATGCAGAAGGCGAGCTGGGACAACGAGCTTAGCTACCATGCGCAGCACCATTGGTTTCGTGACGCTGTGCGAGAATTGCTGCGACTCGCAGGTCAGGCTAATTTCTTCTACCCTGACACAGACATGAAGATGCCGCAATTGGCCGAGGAGAATGAGATCCTGTCTGAGCGAGCTGCGATAAGATCTGCAGCCTTCCGCATCTCGGGCTTCGGCGCAGAAGCACACACTTCTTCAAACGATCAGCAATACCTCAGCCGCGACAGTAAGCCGGCAAGCGCGCGAATGGACAATGTGACCACATTCGCCTCACTCTTTGCACGTTCCCAGCAACGCCAGCACTGGCCAAGTCTGAGTCCTGGACACATATGGCAAGCAATGGAACCACTCTCCAAGGTACATGGGTCAACAGCCAAGTTCAATGCGCATAGTCTGAGATACACCGCAACTCTCATGGAGCATGGACTGAAAAGCGTGCTTGAGGTCCTTCCCGCTGCACAGGATTGGCTAAGTAATCCGGTAGAGTACAGGCAGCACAAGGCGTCGGTGGCTATGTGGTTCAGCACAATCGCGTTCAACGTGGATGAAGCTTGCAACTCATGCAGACCATTGCTCTTGGGTGTTCGCCCAAACCGTCGATGCAGATCAAAACCCCGGATGCCCTGGAGTTCGATCCACAGCAGGGCAGAACATTTGATCGAAGAGTACTGTATGACATGATCATCAAGCGCCGCATTCTTTTCAGCAAAGATAGTGAAGCTCATTTGACGAGGAGTAACAAGGAGCTTGACGATGCCTACAAGAACCGAAGATACGTGGAGTGGATGAAAAAGAGTAATGATGCAATTGCACACTTCACTACGGAGTTGGCTGCACAGTGGCCCTCCGTCGAAATCTCCATGCCAGAGCTGCGGCTGTCGAAAGCCGACAAGTACATCCGCGTCGACTTGGTAATGAAACATGTCAAAGTAAAGTATACGGCGTGGCACGACAATAAAGCACTCTCCGTTTACCTACGAAAGATTGAGACCGCGAGCGCCGTCGCACAGCAAGAAGTTAGCATCATGACCTGTGGCTACACCTCCGAGTCAGATCTGTTCGAGATGCCAGCACCCCAGAAGCCAAAGCGCTGTCGGGACTTTAGGGCTCTGGCTGCGACAAAAGCGAGCACTGCGAAATCTGAAACCACGGAGGTGTCGTCCTTCAAGCAGTTGAACGCGCTATTGAAGCGGCTAAGTCGCGCTACTGGTTCTTCGGTGTACGAGGGAGACTACATCTCAAGGCTGCAAGACAGTGCAAGCTCCCTGGAACGGCGCCAGACTTCGCAAATGATACCACATGTACCGTCCCTCCTCCACCTGGCTGCTCACCGGACGAACTGCGAGCAAGACATGCAAGCTGCGTACGCCTCTTTTGCCGGTGCAGTTTCTCTCCCAAATTTTGCAGCACCGAGTACAGTGCAACAATGGCCCCGTATCTGCCCGACACTTTTCCTGCGCCAGCTAGCTCGCGATCGATGGCCCTTGCTTGACAGACCGTGGCAAAAGGCGATCGTGGCTTATGGCGTAGCCCTGACAGCATTACAGCAGGCCGAGCGTATGCTGAAATCTGCACAGCAGTCGCAGGACGCAGATGTCATCAGTAAGCTGCGGAATGAAGGGCATGTCGGCTGGGAGCCGTCAGAGCACCCGGAGCCCTTGCTCATGGAGATCGAGAGCGGATTGCTCGTCCGCGGAGTGCAGCACAGTATCGCCGAAGAGATGCGCATGCCGCGGTCAGGAAGGAACT
>JAVRRP010000775.1:0-14023 GCA_036872775.1 Oleoguttula sp. CCFEE 5521 | reverse complement strand
CGTGGAAAAAGCACTCATGGGCCAGGATGAAGTTCTCCAGGGTAGTATTCAAGCCACCGCCGGGCCAACGGAAGAACTCGAGGTGTTTCTCGGTCACTTCTTCACAATCCAGAAGGGCTTGACGCATGCCGTCGGCGAGGCTAGCAACAGGAATAGTCACAGGCTGAGTGCCAAGATGGTGTAAATAGTGCGCGAACTCTCGTAAAAGTCGTGAACCTTCCTGAGCTTGGATATGTCAGCTCGCAACTGTCAATTCCGCAACACAGCGACGATGAGAGCGTACCTGTATGCGTATTGCCCTGTTGCTCGAGAAAAGCCTCCGCGGCAATGGAAATTGTTTCGCGAGCCAGGACGATTTCGAACGTCTTTTCCTAGAAGAACACCTCGTAGGCAGCCAGCATATCCGGCAAACGCCACACTGTAACGACGTCTTGATCTTGCACCCTTGCGAAGCCGTCTCTCGCCTGAGAGCTTGTAATGAGTCGGGTAGCACGGACGTAGTCGTCGTATGCATGAGTGACGGCGTAGAAAAGGTCGAGAGGCTGTTCGTACCGCTGTCCACAGGCGCCAGCCAGATGGATGGTGAGCTTGCTGATGAGATCTTCGACACGCGTGCTGGTCTTGCTACGGCTGTGGCTGGCGGGCTTGGTTGGTGTCGTTTGGCTAGCCATGGTGTCGGATGGCTTGTAGTCTGTTATCGATGCTCGGTAGTGATGGAAATGGCCGTTTCGCTAGGTAGGTGATGTTCGATGTTGTGTGAAGTCGATGGCGAGGATCAAAGTCGAGTGCCAGTAGCGAAGTGTGGCAGTCGCGCTCAGCTGTGTTGATCTTGCAAGCACGCCATCATCGCACTTTTCCAGATTCTCTCCAAAACTTGAAACGCTCCTGTGCTACTGTACACGTACCTGCAACAGTGATCTGCAATAGCACTGTGGGCATGAGAGCCTCGGTCCTTAGACAAAGACACCCCTACTCAGTCTACTCCCGCCCTCTCGTTGATCTTCCGGGACATATTCGCTGTTGTGTGTGTACTCATAGTATCACAGGAGCGTTCAGAGTTTTGTAGAGAGACGGAGGTGAACTCACATACATCACCTTTGTGACTCGAAGACTCGCGCCGTCTTTTAAACAGAAACCTGATGAGTGTGACGGGCCCAAGCATAATCACACAGCATCCATCGTGGCCCTCGTACTCAGCACCTCGTTCCGATTGCCAAGCTTCGAGATCTGTAGGAACGCATCAACTCCGTAGCCCTCAAGACTGTGCACCTCGAGACTTCCAGCCCAGTACTCAGCATAGATCTTGCTCATCGGCAGACCCATACCAAGTCTGAGATCTGGCGGTCGACTCGACAGCGCAGTGAGTGATGACCCATATTTCTCACCGCTGCTTGGACCCGATCCGGGTGAGTGACTCCGATCAGGTCCAGTAGAGTCGGCCCAGCGGAGTTCTTGCATTGTACCTGCTAGCTTTGGCACTTGCTCGAGGTTCTGTAGACGCATGTTGCGACGTGGGCCCTTGGCGAAGGACCAGAGGTAGGGTAATATGGCACGATCGATGCCGCCGCCTTGGTCCGAGACGCGGATGATCACGCTCTGTGCTGCTTCGCAGATGAGCACTTCGATAGGTTTGGGGCTTGAAGACTGTCGCTGCTCGATCACGCCCTGCATGCTGTTGCGTAGGAGCTCGCCGATGATGTACTCAATATGCGAGGGAACTGGAAGAAATTAGCTTGTGACTTACAGGAGGCTATGCTCTCTGACCTACTGTAAGGAAACGTCGTGTCCAGGTGGCCCTTGATCGCCACTCTTGGGATCGCCACAGATGGACCGTACGCTTTGGACATAAGCTCGGTCGCAGTAGCCGCACATGTCTCGATGATCTCCTTAGCACTGCACTTGAGGAAGATCTCGCCAACGAAATCATCCTCTGGCGCCATAGCGGACTTCTTCGCATTCGGAAAATGCCATGCAGAGTGGAATGTCTCGGTCAGTGCCAGATGCTGCTCGGCAATCACTCTACGACTGATCCGAGACCGCAACAGCGTAGTCATGAAACGATCGCACTCCTCACTCGAGACCGAGTCCTGGATTTCTAGCACGCCCATGCCCAGGCTGGGAATCACACTGAGGTGTTCCTGAAGACACTGGACGAGCACCTCACAATACTTGTCATTGTCCTCGAGGGTTCGAACCTCCGGGACTTTGCGGAAGCGTTCGAAGGCTGTGTAGTACAGCTCGTACACGTGAGCTATGTGCCGGTTCTTGAGCGCTGAGTAAGGCAGCGTCTGCATGTTGCGCAAGCGGTGAGCGATCCGAGTGGGCAGCTCAAGTCGAGCATAGTTGGCGCCCTGAATGAGCCGATCTTGTGTCAGAGTGCGGCCGAAGAAGGTCAGCTGTCGAAGGCTGATCGGTCTGACCTCCCTTTGCACCCATTCATCGAGGATTGATGAAGGTCGCCAAGGGGGTGCGACATATTGCGGCGATCTGCTGGTAGCTGCTGCGACCGCGTAACCCTTCCGATGGGGTCCGCGGAGCATCAGCAGTCCAGGCGATGCGACAGGCGCCCAGCCTATGACCCTCATGCTGACCTGAGATGCCGACGGAGAGCTCATTCACATATTCGGACGAACATAGCATAGAAATGCCAAGACTCTGCCCCGCGTCCTTGACTCGACTTCAGATCCAGCACCATGGCACATCTATCATCACAATGCACTGCTGAAGGCACATGAAGAGTCGGACTCGTGCGGCAGGCACGAGTGAAGGATATGCTAACGCGACTTCACTTCTGCGAACGCAGACTTTTCTCCTCGCACGTGACTTCACGGCCGAAAGTGCCTGCGCTCCTTCATCCTATGCCTTTGTCAACAGAGACATGACGTTGCCACGTCCCGCAAAATCCGCAGCCAGTACGAGTTGACCTTGCGTACTCGCGTCTGCCAACATCCGACCTCCATCTCATCGTCCATAGCGCTGCTTGATTGTCTTGCGCAGACTCGTTGCTATTCTCCCATTTCACTCCGAACATCCCTCATCCCTCTCACGTAGCGGCATCTGTGCTGGCGCAAGCACACTAGGTCACTGCAGCTGCGAACATGGATCAGGTAAGCTACGCTGGTGTGACCACGCATATGCAACAAGCATACCATTCCAGGCTTCGCCTATCCATACGAGTCCCCAGTGCCTGTAATGGCATGCCATTGTTGCTTCCATGCTGACCATGCACCATTAGATCGGCAGCGACATGCAGCTGGACTCCGATTACGATGAGAAGACCTACGTGAACGACACAGAGAGTGTGGCACTCATAACAAATGATGATGCGGACAGCATGTTGGACGAGTCCCTGCCGCCGGCGGAGCCTGCGAAACCAATGGCGGGTGACCATGAGGCAATGAAGGAGCGGTTCTTACCGGCGTCGCCTGACTACGAGACGGAAGCCGAGGCGATCTTCACATGGGACATCACAGATTGGCGGTCATTGCCTAAGAGGACACATGGCCCAACGTTCAACTGTGCTGGCCATCCGTGGCGTGTGCTTTTCTTCCCTGCTGGTAACGCTGCCTCGGAAAGTGTTTCCTTCTACCTGGAGCAAGGCTTCGGGGACGAGAAGCCAGGGGACGACTGGTATGCATGTGCACAATTCATGCTTGTGCTGTCGAATCCAAACGATCCGTCAATCTACATACATCATGAGGCTAATCACCGATTCACGCTGGAGGAGGGTGACTGGGGTTTCACGCGGTTCGCCGACAAGAATAAGATCTTCGCTGCGAGCTACGACGGTGCCGATAGACCGCTTGTGGAGGGTGACACGGCGAGAATGACTGCATATATCCGAGTGCTGAAAGACCCGACTGGCGTGCTCTGGCACAACTTCGTCAATTACGACAGCAAAAAGGAGACGGGCATGGTTGGTCTTCGAAATCAGGGCGCTACCTGCTACCTCAATTCTCTCCTGCAGTCATTGTACCTTACCGGCGCATTCCGGAAAGCAGTCTACCAAATACCAACATCTACGGAGCAAGAGCGGACGGATTCGACATCAGCATACGCTCTACAGCGGCTATTCTACAGGCTACAAGCAGATCAAGTCGCTGTCTCGACGCAAGAACTCACACATTCATTTGGCTGGGAAAGCCGACAGATCTTCGAGCAACAGGACGTTCAAGAGCTGTCCCGCATACTCATGGAGAAACTGGAGACGCACATGAAGGGTACGGAGGCCGAGAAGGCGCTGCCGGACATGTTCGTGGGCAAGATGAAGACATACTTGAAGTGCATTAATGTGGACTACGAGTCAAGTCGAACAGAGGAGTACTGGGATCTGCAGCTCAACGTTTCGGGATGCAAAAGCGTAGACGAAAGTTTTCGGGACTACATTCAGGTGGAAACTCTCGAGGGCGACAACAAGTACGCCGCGGAGGGATATGGATTGCAGGAGGCGAAGAAGGGCGTCATTTTTGAGAGCTTCCCGAATGTGCTGCATCTACAGCTGAAGCGATTTGAGTACGACTTCCAACGAGACGCTATGATGAAAGTGAACGACCGATACGAATTCCCGGACGTGCTGGATTGCACGCCCTATCTTGATGAGACGGCCGACAAGTCAGAACCCTGCATATACCACTTACACGGCGTGCTCGTGCACTCCGGTGATTTGAATGCTGGACACTACTACGCTTTTCTAAAGCCTTCAAAGGAGGGCGACTTCTTCCGATTTGATGATGACCGAGTGACTCGTGCGACGAAGCGCGAAGCCATTGACGACAACTTTGGTGGCGACTATGCTACGAACGGAATCAACGGCGCTGCCAAGGGCCAGAACCCGTATACCAGACAATGGTCGACCAAACGATCGAACAATGCGTACATGCTGGTTTACATCAGAGCAAGTCAGTTGGATCGAATATTACCTCCCGAGGAGCAGATGCAGCCACCCGAACACTTGCCAATCCGGATACAAGAGGAGCGCGTAGCAGCTGAGAAACGACGGAAAGAGCGCGAAGAGGCTCATCTGTACATGAATGTGTATGTGGCGACAGAAGCGAGCTACAGAGCGTATGAAGGAACGGATATCATCAATTGGACCTCCGAGTCAGAGACCGACTTCTCAGCACCCAAGATCTACCGATTACTCCGGAGTATGACAGTCGCGGACTTTACAGCATTCCTGGCACAGGAGCAGAATGCAGACGCCAAGTCGATACGGCCGTGGATCATGGTCAATCGGCAGAACGGCACCGTGCGACCCGATCATCCACTTCCCTGGGCAGATATGACGCTGCAAGAGGCTGCAGATAAATTCAGCACGCGCAACAGTGGGTTCCGAATCTTTGTCGAGGCAGCCGAGAAGAGTGAGGAAGGGGATTACACATGGCCTAACGAGGTAGTGTCGACGCCTTCTTCGCCTAATATGCAAGGCGTACAGCAGCCATCATCGACTCAGCCGATGATCATCTTCTTGAAGTACTTTGACGTCGAGCGACAGACCCTCCGAGGCGTTGGGCACGTGTACATGAGTCCGTCGGACAGAGTGCAGGACCTTGCACCAAAGATCCTCGACCGAATGGGCTGGGAAGTCGGGGTACTGCTTGACCTGTACGAGGAGATCAAGCAGACTTACGTCGAGCAGATGAAGCCAAAGCTCACACTGGCTGCGTCCGAAATCCAGGACGGAGACATTATTTGCTTCCAACGGCACCTCAACGAAGATGAAGCAAAGGCAGTACGGCAGACCACTCCATCGGCTCTGCTAACTGCTAAGGAGTTCTATGACTTCCTCATCAACCGAGTCTATGTCAAGTTCGTGCCGAAAGCTATGCAGAATCTTACTCTCCGCAACGAGGGCGACGAAGCATTCAACATAGCACTGTCACGGAAAGACACCTACGATACCCTCGCCACGAAAGTCGCCGAGCATCTCACTTCGGTTAGCAACAATGCTGTTGAGCCCTCGCATCTTCGCTTTACGACCGCGAACGTCCAGTCCGGCAAGCCTCGGACAATAGTGAAACCTCAACAAGGCACTACGATCCTCAGCATCCTCTTCGGCGCTGCCGGAGCGGGCTACAGCTACCAACCCGCTCAGCAGACTGACTCTCTGTTCTACGAAGTGCTTGAGATGAGCTTGAAGGATCTTGAGCAACGCAAAACCGTCAAGATCATTTGGCTGCCGGAGGGCATCACGAAGGAAGAGCCGTACGATGTCCTTGTGCCAAAGTCAGCGCAGTTCACCGAGGTGCTACCGCTGCTGCAAAAGCGCGCCAATCTGCCTGACGAGATACTAGACTCCATTCGATTCTACGAGGCGCATAGCGGGAAGGTTTATAAGGTCCTCCCGCCTACTACGCCAATCGTCAGCTTGAACGAGTTTCTCACGATCTATGCGGAGCGCATTCCCGAGGAAGAGGCTACTCTGACACCGGACTCCAAGGATCGACTGGTGTGGTGCTTCCACTTCGAGAAGGAGCCGAGTAAACACCATTCCGTTCCTTTCATCTTTGCCATGAAAGAAGGCGAGGTATTCAGCGACACGAAGGAGAGGCTGAGTAAGCGGATTGGGATCAAGGGCAAGGGGTTCGAGAAAATCAGGTTTGCTGTCGTCAAGGGCGGGCAGGCTTACAGTCGGCCGGTGTGGATTGAGGATGGTGAGTGTTGTCAATTACTTCTTTGGATGAAAGGCGGTATACTGACATGTGTTACAGAGGACGTCCTCTCCGACAAACTCGGCCCAGACGATCACCTAGGATTAGAACGAGCCAATCCTCATCGCAATGCCTGGAACAAGTACGAGAGCCTCAACATCCGGTAGAAACAGTATGCAACTATCGCGATCGCCGCAGTCAGTGGTACATCATTCTCGATATGGCTAATCTAGAACGAAGAGTCGAAGAGCAACCTGCGTTTGCAAGCGCCGGCCGCAGACTCGAACGTGCTCGCCGGCAAATCGTAGATGTTGAGCAAAGGGCTAGTGATGAAATCGAAGCAGTAGAGGTTGGCCCTGATGACGTTGAGGGACGGGGTAATGATCCCAGTGATGCTGAGTGGGATGCGGGCGGTGTGGGCTCATCTGGGGACAACCTAGACGCCTCGAAATAGCATGTCACGTTGGAGTCGCAGTGAATATCCGAGGAAATCGTCAAGTGGCTTGGGCGGTTCGAGCTGAAAGTGGAGGGTATGCGCACTCGGCTGTGCGTCATAGGATCTATGTAGCTGCATTCGTTGTGTGGAAGATTACAACAGATCATGTACAGGATAGATGGGGGATGACTGCATGCGACAGGCAGAGTGGACGTCGATAGCAAGGGATGCATGCTTGAAACACCCCCTTTGTCGGGAGGATGGTCATGGTGAGCGTACTCGTATGAAGCGAAGCATAGAAACGTCGGGGCAGTCACTTTGCCAGAGCATTACTTACAAGTTTCCAAAGTGCAGCTGATGTTATGATTTCTTCATCGTGTAGCTGAGGGCAGGTGAAAAGACAGCCTTGTATTGGTGCTGTGCTTTCTGCGCGCACATCTTTTGAAGGTGCCCATACGCCGCACCTATGTACAACGGCCGAACGACCTCTGTCACACCCATGGCCGCAGACTGTAGCGATGATGCTGCGGTCTCCATCACTATGCATCAGCGATACTGGCATCACGGTCGTGGTCATCGTCTTCAGAAGACTCGATCAGCGGAGATCACCTGCAGTGCGGACGTCGCATGCGATGCAAGGTCGAAGCGACAAAACTCACATGCCGTCCCGGTCGGGGGTCCTGGTAGTGTATCTATGGTGGCGAGTGGCGCCAAAGCTGAGCGAAGGCTTCTTGCGATCTGGGGAGCGTCCGCCCATACATCTTGTGAGGGAACGCACTGTCCTCTACGAGCGCGCGAGAGTCCTCGTCTAGAATTGAAATCGCTTCATACGCATGCTGAAGGAACATTGGATCGTCGTCGTCGCGGGAGAGAATCATGCAGCAGCGGGCAGCGTGTATTGGTGGCAATGCTGGATCCTGCGTGACAGAGCTTCAGTCAACATATACTCTGTAATGAGGGTACGAACAAGGCTGCGTCAGACTCACCAGCACAAGCTCAGCAGCGACTCCAAATGCCTCTCCATCTTCCTCACGATAAAGCTGCATCAGTGCCTTGTATCTCAAGAAGCATAACTTGTCGAGGTTGTCGATAAGACGCGCTGGGTTAGTCCAGTCATCGTTGTTCCGGTCGGATGCAATGCTGTGCAGTCACTCAGTTGCGATGGGGTCTATCGCGAGGGTGTGAGTGTTCCCAAGAGCACGAGGCGACTGCGATGTTGAATGAAAGTGACCACAACTAAAGTAAGGCGAGTGACGCACGAGAGGCTGTGTGCCTTCAGAGTGCGGCGAGTGAACGATCTTCAGAGATATTGAGGGGTGAAGGTGCCGCTCTTGTCATCTCGACCGCATTGGTGCGAGTGCTTGCTCGTAAGATGGTCCCCATTGCAGGAATGTGGCAAAGTGAGCATTGCTAGCATGTGGTAATTACTCAAGCAAGTAAAGTCGCAACGTGAGACGGGCTCCAGGAGCGGATGTAGCCTAGAGTAGAGCAAGGAGATATAAAAGTAGCCAACGTACCGAATGAGCATGGAGAGTGATCCGGCATACAGCTCACTCCACCTCCTTGGTTGCGTGAACATCAATCGAGTCCTCTCGATCGTGGTGCACCGTCAATCCATACTACATTACTGGGCCATACATTTGTATACTTCGCACATCATCTCGCCGCCGGCACCACCGATGCGGATCCCAGACGATTGCGGGCTGTTCCCGAGGCAATCAGGATGTATGCTCCTTAAACCAATTCACAAACGTGAACAGACTCGCCTTGGGCGTCCTCGTAAGGTCTGTGTAGTTCAAATGCTGTAGACCGAACCTGACATTCGTGCCAGATCCCCACTCGAAGTCTGCAAATCAAGTCAGTATCTCTCACTCTACGCTCTATCAGCAGGGGCGACAAAGCTGTACTCACTGTCGAAGATTGCCCAACCCAATGCTCCGGAGACTTTGATACCATCCTCGACAACAGCTGTAAGAAGTGCGTCAAGATAGCCTTGATAGTAGTCCGCGCGCCGGAGATCCCACAAGATGCTATTGAGATTTGGCTGTTGCGATTCGAATGGCTCTGCAAAGCCGAACTCGGTGACCATGATGGAAGGCACCGTCGGGAACAAGGTGTTTTGGATCGTATTGAGAAACTTACGAAGGCCGAGAGGCGTGCTGTACAGCCAGCTGACCGCCGGGTCGGCAGAGGGTCCGATAGGGAAGCCATCTGGTGCTGTCGAAGCCGACCCAGCACACTCGGGATAGCCAGGGTATGAAGAGTTGCTAGTACAGGCTTCGAGATCAGGAATGCCAAAGGCGTAGTAGCCGGTGTAGGGGTCTATGGCGAAGAAGTCGCACGATCCTTTGACGAGATCTTTTTCGGCGTCGCTGAAGACCGGGAGGATGTCGCCTAGAGTGTCCTTAAGGGTTTGCGGGTAGTCGCCAGAGGGGCCCCACACGGGGTAATTGAACCAGCCGAGGACGAAGTCGTAATTACGTTGGACCGAGACGGCATCGGCGGGGGCGGTGGAGTTGGGTTCCTGTTCCTCTTGTCAGCGGCTTGCATCTCAATACTGGCCAGACGGAACGAACAAAGTAATTGCCAGAGTTCTTGAAGCTGATCTTGCCCTGGCCCTTGAACTCTTCGTGGTACCACTTGGCGACCTTGGCATGCGCGAGCAGGGTGTAGTGGCCACAGGTGAATCGAGCCTTAATACCCTGAGTCACATTGTTGTAAAGTGGCAAGTAGGTACCGAATGGATAGTATGAGTACTGCCAGTTGCCTGAGGGAGTCAGCTACCTGTTTTCGACCTTTGTGGTGGTTGAAGACTTACAGTATTGCGGTTCGTTGATCGTGAACCACGTATCGACCAAATGATCATACCTCTGGATGATGAACACCGCGTAGTTGAAGAAGTCGTCGACAATCTGCTTGTCAGACCACGCGCCGTATGAATTGAATAGT
This sequence comes from Oleoguttula sp. CCFEE 5521, assembly GCA_036872775.1. Taxonomy (NCBI): domain Eukaryota; kingdom Fungi; phylum Ascomycota; class Dothideomycetes; order Mycosphaerellales; family Teratosphaeriaceae; genus Oleoguttula; species Oleoguttula sp. CCFEE 5521. The sequence continues at coordinate 3,988 of JAVRRP010000775.1, read as the reverse complement.
TCCAACGGAGTGTCCCAATGGAAGAGCACAGGCGAAGGCTTAATGCCATTCTTGACCAACTCAGCGAAAACATCATCGTAGTGAGCCACGCCCTCTGGATTGATCGGTCCGCTGCCGAAAGGAAAGATACGCGGCCAGGAGATCGAGAATCCGAATTCAGGGATACCGACGGCCTTCATACGGGCGATGTCTTGCTTGTAGAGGTAGTAGTGCGAGGCTACGACGTCCCCGGTGGTGTTGTCCGCTACTTGCTTGGCGACGCGGTGGGAGAGGAAGTCCCAAATTGATGGGCCCTTGCCTTCATCTTTTGCAGCGCCCTAGCACTCGTTAGCTTCGTAGATAGTGTGAGTATAGTGTGGGAAGTTCTTACCTCGATCTGGTATGCCGAAGATGCAACACCCCAGATGAAGTCGCTTGGCAGGTGCTCGCCACTCAAATTCCCAGCATAGCTAGGAACATACGGGTGCAGTCCATTGCTCGGATTGCCATACGCCGTTGGCTCTGGCGTCGGGCTCACTGTCGTTGTCACTGGTCCGGTAGCGATTGGTCCCACCTGATTCCAGAGGAAAGCCAGACGTTCGTTCGAGAAGTCATTGTTCGGCAGCTGCGTACTCGCGAGCGATGGATCAAAAGACTTTGTCGAGTAGGTCGTCGAGACGCCAGTCGGGTTAGCGAAGGTGACGCTCGAGCCTGCTACTGCTGAGGTTGTTGCGTTACCGTACGTAGGCGGGTGGGCAGAGACCTGAGCTGCTTGGAGCAGAGCCGCAGCGGCGACTCTTGCATTGTTCTTCATCTTGACGGACCGAACAGAAATGCAAGACTATAGCGAGACGAAAAGCTGCGATTACCAGCGTACCTACCTCGACCTACAAGTACCTTCCCCCATCACCATGGCGCCATGATCGCCAATGCCTCGTTCCCATGCGCAATGAACGCATCTCAACGTCAATGCTCATAGCCTCATCTACGTTGCCATGCGGGTTCCAAGCCAAGTCGTCAGTAATGCAATTTATCCGCAGGCAAGCAAGAGAAAGCACGCGTTTGAGCCGCACTTGTGGGGAGAGAACACGAGGTTGTAGATCGGAGGGTGGCTGTCCGGGCCGGCTTGGACTAAGCGATCGGGACTGAGGGAAGGGATGCGGTTGCAGAAGGGATGTCGCGAATGCGGTCCGTGAAGCGATTGCGCGGGCAAGATAGATTGAACAGTGCGACAAGAGATGTTGGGGTTTTGCTGTGCTATTGAGTCTGGAATCGCAGTGCGGACTCGACCCACCATCACCTTGAATGGATTTATATCCTCCGTCTATCATTCTATATCACATCATAAATCCCTCCCACACTTCTCACCACTACCTCCTCCGTATCGACATTGCTCGCGCCAGCCTTCGGCTCTGTCCAACTCCCATCATTACCCCAAACACCAGCCTTACTGTAGTCCCCAGTATCACTCCCAGACATATACGCAAAGCGGAAGTACTCCGGGAACGCTCTACTCAAAATCCCTTTCAGGTGATGTCGCTCCCAAGTCCAGCTCAGGTTCCCGCCGTCCATAACACCACCAGTCCACTCATCTCCATACCCTCGGAAACGCTCCACATCGTTCACGAGAATACTGATGCCATCGTACTGCTTTTCCCTTCGATCCCAGATCGGCAGCCCACCGAAGCCGAAAGTGATATTCGTCGCACCCGTCGCGAGCACATCTACCACAGGCAATGTAAAGCCCTGCTGCTGCCCTCGTGAGAGATCGTATTGCGTCTGCAATATGCTATCGAAGCCCCACCTCGCCACGCCGTTGACGAACAAGCCGACCAGCAAACCCTGGTAGATCAGACTCGGGCGATTCTGGAATGCCGTGCCCGGTAGCAGGAGTAGAGCGAGGATGTAGTGGTGGATTCTCAAGCTCAACCAAGGGAGGGCGAGCATGATCATCAAGCTCCCGACGAAGATGCCGTAGATCAGCAGATACTTCGGCATGCGGCCTTCGAGGCGGAAAGACCACGCCTGCCCAAGCGCGATGCCGAATATCGTCAGGACGACGATGATCAACGCGGGTATCGCGCCTGGCTGAGCGTGCAGATCATGCGGCGTTAGGCGCTGGATGGGAATCCGATCGAATGTGTAGTTGTTCAGCGCGCCGACCCAAGCAGGACCAAGCCAAAGAACAGTCTTCTCGATCTGCGCGGTGAGATTTGTCAGAGTCCGTCGCGCGGTGAAAAGATATGTGATTGCCATGCAGAACGCTGCTGGCAAGAAGCGGCCCGCTGCTATGCTGATGAGACTCGGGAAGTCTGTCTGGGCTGGAGGATCCGTGGCGAGAGCGGTGGTCAAATAGAGAATCGTGGATGTGCTGTAGAAGAAGACTGGAGGGGAGGTTGTGAACAGCGCGAAGAGGGAGGTAAAGATGACCGAGACTATCAGCGCAGGCCAACGGAGGTCGCGGCATTGCGTTGTAGTGTTCTTGAGAAATCCAAAGGTGTGGGGAAAATAGGAAGCAAACGAAGTCGCGGGGATGCCATTGCGGATATAATCTCCGGGAAGCGAGAGAACCTCGCCTGTGAGTGACAGCACACCGCATCCGCCTGTGATATCCCGCAGGAAGCCAGCGTGCACTGCGGAGGCGCAGATGAAGCTGTCACTGCGATAGACGGCGTTGTCGTGTAGCTTCGAGGACAAAGAGACGTTATAATCTAGAGGGCCACCAATGACGAGGGGCTTGTAGACTACTTCCTGATCACCGACCGCGTGAGGATTCAGCAAGAGGATCTTGTGGCAGTCGGCTGGACATCTGAAGGCTAGCGTAGCGTTCGAGAAAGGTCTGCAGCGGTTCCCATCAATTCCACACCCGTTTGCGTCGGACCAATATCTCGAAGTGCAGGTGAGACGCACTGGGGTGCCATAGGCTGGGATGTCGGCGGAAAGGCTGCTGCGATAAAGAATGAGGCTGAATGTCATGAGCCAGGCAAAGTAGAACAGCAGCAATAGCCCAAAGCGGTGTATCTTCCTCGGCGCGTAGCGATCCAGCAAGGCAATGGGTGCATGTTGGATCTTCGGGAGAAAGGGCGTAATGCTGAATATTCGGGGTGGTTTGGGTCCCTCAGCCCATATTGCCGTAGCTTTCCAACCTCGTCTTATGCTTGGTGGTATGCGCGCTGCTATATCCTCTCGCCAAGTCGGCTGGCGAGCCTTATTGTAGTCCAGCTCGGTCGATGGTCGGGAGGAATTGAGCGGCGCGTCTGGACCAAAGCTGTCGCTCTCGTCCGAGTCGTCGTGGTATGGTCGGATGGGTTGGTTCGTCGCTGCGCCTTGCGCTAATTCTTCGTCCTGAGGGCCCATCCTTCCCTCCACTCTGTGCTGTTAAGCTCGAGGTTAAGCTAGGTATGCCAAAGGTAAATGCATCTCACTTCCGTTGCTTCATAGGGATGTACAAGCAGAAGGGAGGAATGACAGAAGAGAGGGAGATTGTACACTTGCGCTTGACAGTGCCACTATCGTGCGGACGCGCATAACGGGTTGGTAGCATTGGCAGACCTCACTTCGTTAGCAAGCAGCTGGGCGCGCTGTACGAACGTGGCGGTCTTATGAATGGGGCGTGACCGATAGTTTGACCTCCGTTACTGATGATTCTGTATGCTAACATAGTACAGACTTCTTCCAATCGCATTGAGCCAACTTGTGTCGGTTTGCGGTGCAGTCGCTTGAGACCTACCTCGCTCCTTCCCATCCAACCAAGCAATGTCCCACGAACAACTTCACCGAGCCAGCTGTACAACCTCGCAACCGTACGCTCAGGCGGCTTTTACGACTTTTACTTGCCCAAGATCAAACCTCTCCACATTCCACCACGAAGCGGCATAGGGCGCGACTACACGCGGGCCAGAGCTAGTGCAAGGCATCATCGACCGTCCGCATTAGTCAGGTCGCTATCAACTCCGATAACACCACCCAGCTACACAATTGCAACCCCGATGCCGTGAGCCCTATTGTA
>JAVRRP010000774.1:0-14023 GCA_036872775.1 Oleoguttula sp. CCFEE 5521 | reverse complement strand
CAACGGACAGACTACTACCTATGCGAGAAGACGGATGGCATACGATGTCTGATGTACCTGGCGCAGCATGTAGAAGCTGGTCGGCCGCCGCTCGAGCTACAGTTCCTCATTGATCGCAAGAATGACTACTGGCATGTCAAAGGTGGAATGATGCACATGCCGCTGCAGGGAGAACTGGGCAGGTTTCATATCGGCACCATACTGGACGGCGAGCTGGTACGTCAGACATATTCGGACGGCTCATCAAAGCTGATGTACCTTATCTTCGATTGCCTGTGCATGGACGGGAAGAGCATTATGGACCGCACACTCGATATTCGCATCGGAAAGTGCGAAGCCTTCATATACACACCTTGGAAGGAGCTGAAGAAGGCGTATCCGGAAGACGTCGCACAGCAGCCCTTTCATCTCGAGCTGAAGAAGATGCAGCTGCCGTATGCCATTGACTTCATGTTCGGCGAGGTCTTGCCCAAGCTGCCGCACGGCAACGATGGGCTGATCTTCACGTGCAAGACCACGCCGTACATATCTGGCACAGATCAGCACATCCTGAAGTGGAAGCCACCTCATGAGAACACCATCGACTTCCGCCTGCAGATCGTTGGCTTTCCTATGACTGAGGATGCCGACGGGGAGTACGAAGACTGGGATGCAAAGCCAGAGATCGAGCTGCTAGTCAATTATGGCGACAATGACTACAAGAGATACGCAGACCTCTACGTGACTGATAAGGAGTGGGAAGCGATGAAAGTGCAGAACGAGATATTCGATCATAGAATCGTCGAATACTGGCTAGATCCAGATCTGAAGAAGTGGCGACCGAAGCTCGACAACGGCGTGCCACGCTTCCGTGACGACAAGACGGACGCCAATCACATCAGCACCGTCAAAAGTGTCATGGAAAGTATCGAAGACGGTGTCACTGAGCAAGACCTGATCCAGCAGCAAGGCAAGATCCGCGAGGCTTGGAAGCTTCGTGAGGCCGAGGGGAAGAAAGCGCGGGATCTCGAGAGACAGAAGATGCAGCACGCTCACGAGTTGAAGGAGAGGCAGCGGGCTGAGGCACAGCGGCAACAAGCTGCGGCTGCTGCGGCGACGGCGGCAGCGGATGCGGACGATGGTCCTCAGTACACCGACTGAATACCATGCGTGATTTGAAACTTAGCGAGGCGTCCGTGAGGGAGGATACCCAGCCGTGTGGCAAAGAAGATAGAGATAGTACAATAATCCACGTTTGCCGTTTGCGGCAATCACTAATTGGCACGCATAGGTGATTCGTATTCTCGCGAGGGTATTGCTCGTGCGATCGTAGACATGGCTATGTCCTCAATACCTCGAGAGCCGGATGCATATGTTGTGAGAGAGGCGTTCACTCATAGGACAAAGGCTTGGCGTTGGAGGTGGAGGCCGAGGTAGAGGATGCGGATAGACCTCGACACGCACAATGTGCACCACAGTAAGCGGACGTCGTACTTACGGCCGAGTGAGATCCAAGGTAGGAGACGAACGAAGTAACTCATCTCCATTAATACTGTTGCTCTGACATTATCTTTGTATTGACCAAGGAGCATTGGTGATTAAGCTAACTCACAAGCACGCCGCTCCAGACAGCTGGAGTAATCAATAAAAGAACGAATCTGCGAACGACACAGCTATGCCAGCGACACGTGACGAAGTCCTCAGCTCCGTCTGGCGGGACGGCATCTTCAAAGACAAGGTCCTCTTCTGCACCGGCGGTGCAGGCACAATCTGCTCAGTCCAAGTCCGCGCCTTCGTGATCCTAGGCGGAAATGCCTGCATCCTAGGCCGAAATGTCGAGAAGACCGAACGTATGGCCAAAGACATCGCATCTTCGCGACCTGGCTCGAAAGTCCTCGGTCTAGGAGCTGTGGATGTACGCGATGCAGAAGCCCTTGCGAAAGCAGCTGAGCGCTGCGCGAAGGAACTCGGATCTATTGACTTCGCTATCGCTGGCGCAGCTGGGAACTTCTTAGCACCGATCTCACAGCTCAGCGCGAATGCGTTCAAAACTGTGATGGACATCGATGCTCTCGGATCTTACAACACTGCCAAAGCTACGCTGCCCTACCTGGTCGAAAGTGCGAAGAAGCACAAGAACACCGGCAAAGCCCAGCCCACTGGTACTGGAGGTCGAATCATTTTCGTCTCAGCCACATTCCACTACACTGGCAAGCCTCTGCAAGCTCATGTCGCTGCTGCGAAAGCAGCTGTAGATCAAATCGCACATTCAATCTCACTTGAGTTCGGCCCACTCGGCGTGACCAGCAACGTCATCACACCCGGTCCAATCGCCGGAACGGAAGGAATGGAGCGACTATCAAAGCAGGACGATGCCACGTTGAAGCGAAGCAAGGCAAGTGTACCACTCGGACGATGGGGAGAAGTGAAGGAGATTGCAGATGCGACTGTCTACTTGTTCTCCGAGGCTGGCAGCTACGTGAACGGACATGCGCTTGTTGCTGATGGGGGGCAATGGAGGGTTGGTGGTGCAGATATGGGTGGGTTTCAATATCCTGACTTCTTGCTTGGGGGTGAGATTGTCAGTGGGGTTGCGAAGGGTGGGAAGAAGGCGAAGTTGTAGAGCTTGTAACATCACTGTTCACCTCATCGATCACTCCATGATGCATACCTACCAGCTTCCAGAGACTTCCTACACTTCTGAACCGCAGGTAGTGCCAGGCAGAGAGGCGGTAGCAGAAGCACAGAGAATACAACCCGTGAGCGATTGAGAGCTTGCTTGCAGTCATTCGGCGGAGCGGAGCTATCCGTAGCCGCCTGCTACGCATCCCAGGTGCATTCATTCATCATAGTGTACATACCTCACCACAGGTGCCTCATTCGCATCATGCTCCATCACCCCAAATACCGACAACACCCATTACAAAGCCCACTCCACTCACAGCTCCCCTCACCATCTCGACCCATTGCTGTTCCCGCGCCCTCCGCTCGACTTGCTCCCCATTCACATCCTCACTCTCCAACTCGGCGATCAAAGCTGTGGGTCGCATGAACTTGTAGCCTCCACTCAATGCCGCAGTCAGACCAGTCCAGAGCAGATACGGGTGGCGGACTCTGGATGGACTGAGAGCATATGCGAGGCCAAGGGAGATGGTCGAGATGGCGGCTAGAGTTCGGATGTGGAGCGTTGCGAGTCGTGTTGACTGCGCAAGAGTGTATGCTGCTGGTCTCGCGCTTGGAAGGGTGAGAAGTGATGGGAGGGACTGGGTGGAGAGGGTGTATGATACGCCCTGGGACGCCGTCAGCTACTTGCACTGGATGCTTCTGGGACTACCTTGACACTCACAGTCAGTAAGCCCAAGCTAATCGTTCCCACGAACTTGCAGGTCGTTATGAATAGCGCCATCTTGATCGTGTTTCCGTTGACAACAACGATGGTATCACCGACAGCTCAGGTACCTCTCCAACCATGTCGTAGCCGCGGTGGTGGTCATGCAGCTGTGACTAAGCAGAGTATCGACATCATCATCAATTATTATACTGAGGAGCAGCAAGGTCAACCATCATACATGTTCGCAGCCATTGACCATGTCGACCTCCAACGCCACCTCGACGATAGTACGCAGTCTCCGCCATCAGCTCTTCCGCCAACACCGCCAGCCTCGCACTTCCGTCAGGGCAATCCATGCATCGCAGTCGAGATCAGCAGCACCGGATCTCCCAGTATTCAAAGCGCCAAAGCCCATCACGCCGCCACCTCCAGGACCTTCCTCGACACAGAGCAAGCTTATCGCGTCTCTCCGCGATAGCCCAGCCCTTCGAAGCACGACAGAGCCTTATGTAGCGTATGGCGCAACCGAGGATCTGTTCAAAGTCTGCGCTTCGACCTGCAATTACACTGTCGAGACTCATCCGGCACCGAAGAACGACAAAGGCGAAGATGTCGGTCAAGGCACGGGCTGGTGGTTCGAGACTCGGGCAGCAGGCGGGCTCGAACTTCCAGTAACCTTCAACATCTGGGCGCAAGTAATGTTCCTGCACATGTACATCATCACAACAAGATTACGCGCATTCCCAAAGGAGCACGTCCGAATATGGGAACAGAACTTATTGGACCACTTCTTCTACGCGGCCGAGGATCGGATGGCCATGTACCACGGTATGGCCGCGAAAGGGGTGCGGAATAAGTACCTCAAGGACTTTTGGCAACAGTGGCGAGGAACACTGCTGAGCTACGATGAGGGCTTGGTTAAGGGAGATGCGGTTCTAGCGGCGGCCGTCTGGCGAAACATCTGGCAAGCGAGCGAAGATGCAAATATCGACGATATCAGCGCTGTGGTGGCATATCTGCGTCAAGAGATCGCGAGGATGGGACGTGTGACGGACGCGCAAGTGACAGCCGCTGCGGTATCGTTCGGGTCACCTGCAGAGGTCGTGGAGCCCTTTGGCGATACGCGCAGTCCGTGGATGGCTAAGGCGTTCACAGAAGGGGATCTGGCACCGCTGCGAGAGGGAGCGAAAGCGTGAGCGATGACGAGCGATCGAGACTGTACGAGATGTAACAACACTGCGCATACGAGAGCGGGGAGTCAGATCACTTCATTGGATCTAAGCCCCGAAACATACTGAGTCTCGACATTTGGGCCTTGCCAAAGTACGCGAGGCTGCTGAGAAAGCAAGTCAATGTCAATCAGAGCGGGAACAAGATCCCTTAACCATGCTGCGAGTCCCCAGGAGAGACCATGTGCGTTACCCGCCCGATACACCTTGGTGGCGTCGAGGCGTCAACACCCGTAGACATGACAGCGGCATCATTGACCCTCCTGCGTCCAGCATGCTGATCCTTTGTCAAGTCGAGTTAGTACAAGTCCAGATATCATGTTTCTTTGTCTCATACCTGCACAACACTCGAGGAGTCGTAACCATGGCTCACGATTCTACCGTACGCCACCTTGGCGAGTAGGTCCATCATAGTCACCGGCACATAGAGCAGCTACAAGGTGCGACCACTTGATCCAATCTGTGTCGACAAACATTGGCTTGCGGCTTTCCGTGCAGGGCAGTGAACAGGACCGCGATTCCGTAAACGAATGGCCAAATCACGGCTTTGTCTAGCATCGGCACTATCTCTCGGTCAAGTCTTCTCCTCCGCTACGCTCTTTGTCCGAATCCGGCGTGACATTGCTTCAGTCTTGCGTAACATGGCATGCACGTCTCAGGGTCACAGTATCATGTGCGCGCATCATCCGCCATGGCTACGCAAGACCCGAAGAAGTTCTACGCCACATGGCCCGGTTCCACGGCGCAGCGCGTCATCCCCAGAGTGAGGCGAATAGACAAGCACGAATGCAAGGTCTCAGAATTCTCGGAAGCAGTGAGAAATAAGACGCACAGAACACCATGCGTCCGCTACGCTGGTCCCCGCAATGTTGCAGAAGCAGTATGGACCGCTGACACAGACATCTGCGAGCACTGCAGCACAGCCATAAGGACACAAGCCCAGTCCAGGAGATGCTACGAGGCCTGGAAGCGTGCGGTCACGGTCAACGACCGAGCAGGTCTGGAGATCAGAGGTTCCAATGGTGTAATGGGCTACGGCGTCTGGACTGGGCCTTCCACCACGCTCGTGGCTAACCAGTGCGTGGGCGAGTATCTTGGACAACTAAGATCGGAGAGAAACAGCAGAGGCTTGGCCTACAACTACCCTCTGAAGCGCGGGAAGGCGATTATCGAAGGCTCAAGAGCAGCCAACTGGACTCGGTTCATAAACTCGAGCTGTACGCCCAACTTGTATGTCCGGAGCGGCACGGTTGGCAAACGTAACGTGATCACTATAAGGACACGGGGCGTGGTCCAACCTAATACTGAGCTGACCTCGGCGTATGGGACAAAGTACTTTCGTGATCAGCGTATCCAGTGCCAGTGTGGAACGCCAGCTGCGCCGCATCCCGCCATAGATGTGCCAAGATCGAGATCATCGGGCCCCAATCTGAACTTAGCAATCTGCTCACAAGTAGCCTCGCGTATTCAGAGCTCGAGTCCAATACAATGCAAAGCTGTGTTTCTTGTTCGAAGGGGTAGCTAGACCTGATACACCTGCCGACGCACTGCATCGCCGAGCTTCAGGCATTCCACGATCGAAGCTATTCAGTAGTCAAGACAGAGATCCTGGCAACACAGTTGTCATTTGAAGCCAGCTGATCACGACCACAGAAGAGTTCATTTCGCATCCAAAATCGGTCTGCGTTGCTATAAAATGGCGCCAATGACTGCTGAGTCATCCTCGTCCCGCCCCCGACTCGCCGCGCGGCAGGACCAACAACCTCGAGCACGTGGGCAGTCGGCAGAAGCTTGAATCACCATCGCGGTTGCGCCGACAAATATGTGACTAGACTATGTTGGTGTGAAGGCTGTTGCCTGAGACTGATTCTCCGAGGTGAAGTAATCTATCTAACGAAGTCTTCATCAAAATTCCTGCATCTCAGACCTTCCGTGTTTCCATGTACACTCTATGATCCCATCTCACAGGCACGCTGCAGCAGTTCGATCATGTCGGGCTCCCAGCGCAGCAGCAGAGACGACAAGCGAAGACATGATGAGCGCCGTGGCTTGCTCATAGACCGGATATCAAATGCATGGCAACATGAGAAATCCGGCTACGATGCAGACGAGCATGAAGAACTGGGATGCTGTGACTTGGAGAACGAGACTTCGGTGCCGAACATACTTCGCTCATCGAGGGGCAGGAGGATGATAGTCTATGCTCTGCTATTTGTCGCTGCGCTTGTATATGCCTGGCGCTGGCATGTTCAGCCTAGTTTGGTCGAAGACTACGAACTCGTAGAAGGCTTCAGGCTGCGGCAAAATGGGACATACAGTATAGCAAAAGGTGGTCAGTGGAACCATGGTGGTGCCAAAATTCAGTTCCTCCCCACGCAATTACTTCCAGGTGGTGAGGGCGATGCGCATGGGAAGAGGCGGCTGGTGTTCGTCGGCGATATTCATGGCTGCCGAAAAGAGCTCTTGTCGCTACTGGAAGCCGTGCACTTCGACGCCACCAATGACCACCTCATCGCGACCGGAGATGTCATCTCGAAAGGACCCGATAGCGCTGGAGTATTGGATGAGCTCATTCGTCTCCACGCCACAAGTGTACGAGGCAATCACGAAGATCGTATTCTCGCCTCAGCCAAATCCTCCGACGTTGCAAGCGAAGACGACGCAGTCAATGTCCTACGCAGTAACAAGGCCAAGGAAGACCGCAAACTGATCAAGCACTTCAAGAAGCGTCATTTTGCGTATCTGGAGCGCATGCCACTCATCTTGCGGATCCCAGCACTTCCACTCGCCCTCAGACCCTCGGCCAAGAAAGACTCTCCCCTGGCTGAGGAGATCCTGGTCGTTCACGCCGGCTTAGTCCCAGACGTGCCACTGGAGAAGCAGGATCCCTACTTCGTCATGAACATGCGCAGTCTGACAGGCAAGTCACACACTCCTTCCTCGGAACACGCGACTGGAAAGAAGAGGAAGGGCGAACGGTTCAGGCCGTGGATAGACATATGGAATTGGTATGCGGAGCACCTGTTCAAGGGCAAGTCGCTGAGTGGCCTGGACGCGGATGGCGGTATGCACGGCGCAGACAAGGCATGGCTGCAAAATACGAAGACAGGCTTGGAAAGCATCATGAGTACAGTGACAGGTCGCAAGCACCACGAGCACTCGCCAAGACCTCAAGTGGTGGTGTATGGGCATGACAGCAAAGTCGGACTGAGTCTGAAGAGATGGACGAAAGGGCTAGACTCCGGCTGCGTCTCGGGCGGCCACCTTACAGCCATGGTGCTGGATGCGAGAGGCCGCACAGAGATCGTGAGCGCTAAGTGCGAAGAGTACTGGTGAGCGGAGTCTTCTTGAACCTTGGATTGGGAGGCTGTGGGTCAGCCTGGCGTTGGACATACAGGCGAGATACCCACTATACATACGGGATGCATGGTACATATGTACATACGAATAGATGAGATCAACGCAACTTGTGACTGCATGTCGGATGCTCCGTTGTGTATGCCGACTCCACCCTTTTCGCAGATGTTGAGAACCTGGTGATAATCGACTGAGGTTGGCACGCGAATGACCGAAGAAGCGGACCACTCAGTGATTCACCACGTCCGACAATGCTAATATTCGCAGCACCACAACAGTGGATTGGTAGGCACCCTGTCAGAGAGAATGCCGTCCCTCCAGACGCTCTCCTAGGTAGCACTGACAGGTCTACCACATTGCAGTGCAGTGCATACGAGCACTGCCAACGGTGAGCTTTTATCGAGTGGTCCGCTTCTCTTGTCGCTCGCGTGGTTGGTCACCATGGATCAGACCGAAGTTCGTAGTAGGTTCTGTGCCTCCACGGACTTGTCCTACAGGAACTGCTCATGTGAGTGCCGCTGTGATATGCTTGGCAGCTGGCTTCGTGACTTTGTGTGGACGCGGATCAGACATTCAACAGTGAAAGAGAGGCAACCTGCTTCCAGCTGCACGCTTCGATCATTTGAGAAGAACAAGGTAGGTGAGATTGATAGTACTCGAGATTTGGTAGAGAGAAATTGTACATGTCTATGTCTACATCTATGCGAAGATAGGGATGTTGATGCCGTACTGTGAAGAAAAGTCAGCAAGTTTACAAGCGTTGGAAATATTGGCAAGATACTTACGTTCACGGGGTTGTTGAACCGCATGTTCTGGTCCAGCGCGCTGATCTTCTTGAGCTCATCCTCCGACAGATCGAAGCTGCACACATCCAGGTTCTGCGCCAGACGGTTCTGGTTGTTGCTCTTGGGGATAACAGCAATCCCACGCTGTGTGGACCAGCGGAGCAGGACTTGTGCGGGAGTCTTGCTGTGTTTCTCGCTGATAGTCTTGATCACCTCGTGATCAAAGAGGAGCGGGGTGTCCTTCGCCTTCTGCATGTTGAGCTCGACGAACGACGCGGGGCCGAACGAAGAGTACGCGGTGACGGCCACGTCGTGCTCCTTGCAGATACCGACGAGACCCTCCTGGGTGAGGTATGGGTGGTGCTCGATCTGCAGGGTCTGCGGGACCTGCTTGGCGTAGCGGAAGAGATCAAGCATGAGTGCGCCGTTGTAGTTGGAGATACCCAAGCTCTTGATCAGACCCTGCTCGTACAGCTCCTCCATTGCTGAGTAGGTCTCCGCGAGCGAAGTCTTGCTGAACGCGAGCTTGTCGTCCTCGTAGAAGAATCCGGGCGGGTAGCGCGTCTTGGGGTCGACGTACTTGAGCGCGATGGGGAAATGGATGATGTAGAGATCGAAGTAGTCCACACCCCAGTCTGCGAGCTGCTTCTTGCAGATCGGCGCAACTTGCTCCTTGTCGTGGAAGGAGTTCCACAGCTTAGAAACAATGAAGAGGTCCTCGCGCTTCACTAGACCCTCGTCAATGGCGCGCTTGACACCCTGACCGGACTCGGTCTCGTTGCCATAATCGCAGGCGCCATCGAAGAGGCGGTAGCCGGACTTGATGGCGTTGTAGACGGTGTCGGCGCAGGTGGCGTTGTCGACTTTCCTGTGGGTATGTCAGTCACTGCTTAAGATCGTCCATTTTCACTCTTCCAAAGCCTGGAGCCTCTTGTGCAACAAAAGTTGCGCCGCGATATGAAGAGCCTTAGGTGCAGAGGTATCCAGAGTGCTACTGTATGAACGACAGGATTGACAACCCAGCACTGTCCCTCGCTGGCTTCCTCGAGCTTAGAGTCTCCGCGCAGTGCGGCAGCCAGTAGCACTAGAAGACTCCAGAGTTCTGGAGAAGGATCATCAAATCTCGACTTACCATAGACCAAAGCCCACAATCGGCATCTCACGGCCATTGTTCAGCTTGACAGTAGGTGCGACCATATTTGCGGTGGCGTAAGTTCTTTGTGATCTCAAGGGTGCGAGTCTGAGCTGATTTTGGATCTGTCGAGTACGTCTAAGAGGAGCAGATGCGCGTGTAAAAAGTGAAGCGTTTCTAGTAGAAAATAAATATTAGCCACTCTGCGGCTCTTATATACTTCCCACGTAGCCCGTCAGGGCCTGCATACCTCAACAGCGTTTGGCCTACCACAGAAGACATTGCTCGGCATGTGACAAGGACAGGCAGACTAAGAGCGAGCAAATGACCGACTGCAGAGTCTTCACCTGATAGAGCATCATTCTGCCGGCAGCGGCTCGAGCAGTGCATTTAATCACCAGCAAACTGCCTCGACTTCACCCATACTCCATCGCCCTGCCACATGGCCCGCAATCGCCAACCGGTGCGCGCGCACTGCCAATGGTGACGAAGGATCTCGAGAGCCCCTCCTGCCCGATGTGGGGTCCTATGGCGTAGCGCCTGAATGCGCGTGGTGGGGCAGATGGCTAAATTGATGGCATCTGGCGGGATGTGTGTTTCGTGTTGCGAGTCGGTGGTGACGACTACCGGAGCTGATTCCTCCGGCCTGCTTTGAGGCGATTGAGATCGGTTCACCTCGGATACGATGGAGGAGCAGAGTCGGGGATCCGGGTACTGAGATTACGCGCCACGGCAATTGCTGTCTGTCCCTCGCTTTCTCCAGATCGACAAGTGGCGCAAGGTACGATCTGTCTCCTGCCAGATGCGATAAGAGAGTTTGACTTGGCTTTGGGATGGAAGAGCACCAAGGGCACGTGGTGTGAGTGGTGGAACTTCTACTTCTTCCACGCACCAAGCTACGAATAGCAAGTGCACGCGCAGTTTTGCCAAGACCAGTCTTCTGTTTCCCGTCTACAACGTGCCATCATCACTCTACTGCATACACTACGGCTGCGCGAAAATACAGTGTAGATGACTACGAATCACATGACGCGCGCAACACCTCGAGTTCATTTACTCGGACCTGCAGTAGTGCATGTCTGCAGGTCTATGAGCTGCAGGTCTGCGAGTGAGTATAGTTCAAAAATGTGCCGCGTTGCTGTGCAGCGCATATAGTACACGCACTCATTGCATGCCACAAACCTTCACCGCTGGCAAAGCATGATTTTCATCGAAAGGAAGACCGCCTACACATGCCTGCTATCCGCTCATCCGAGCACTGTTCTCGCTATGGTAGTATTGCCTCCCTTCTAGAAGTCCGCGGACTCATGTGCGACTACCGAAACGTCGCACATGCACCCGTCGCTCTAGTTGCACAGTTGAGCGGCAGGTAGTCCCAAGCGATCCACGGCTCAGGAGTGTATGGCATTGAAAGCTTCTGATTTGTCCGAGAGGCAGGGTGATGTTGCAAGGCACTCGATCATGCACGTGCTGTAATATACCTGCATGGTCATGAGAAAATAACAAATACCTGCTGCGGTGTAACGGGGACAGATTGAGTGATCCAGGCTGACCCCGACGTGGAAGTGCAATGTTCTCATATTCGAGGCCGGGTGTAAGCCGCTGCCGTGGCCAGCTAGAAATGTGGCAAAAAGGTGTTCCAGTCAACGGTCATGTACACATCCATCGGCTGTGCTCGCAAGCTGGTGAAGGCTTCAACGATGATATAGAGCCTGGCGGTTGTATACAAGACCGATGCTAGTGCGAACACTGCGGTTTGTGCAGATGCTGGCACAGCACTCCGCAGGTCGTTGGGCACATTGGCATCGATACCGTACAGGGCTTTGGCGATCTTCTTGAACCCGAAAGTGATGACTGCCAGTGCGAACAGATAGACCACGACCATACCAACGATGACGCAACCCGATATGCGCCAAAGTAGCAGCTCGACATCGGTAGGGAAGTGGAAATTCCAGCCAATGACGTGAATCCCAGTGTATCCCAGGCCAATGAACGCTCCGACAGCTAGCTCGAGTGCACTAAGCCCTCGTGGTGGTGTGGCCTTCCTGTTTGGAAACGTCTCGACGGGGCGCTTGTCAGTAGTCCTCTGCAAGAAAGGGTAGCCAAAGCCGTCCCAAAAGAGCGACAGAAGACTAAGCCCCTGCGGGGGGTTGATGAAGTCGAGTGGTGTGAGGTCGTACAGGGTGGCTTCTATAGACCCGGTTTGTGCGAGTATCTCAGCCATGGAAGCAGTAGCATGGATGATCTCCACTGTCTCGGCATCTAATGGTTTGTTGGACCAGAAGAAGAAAGTTGGTATGGTACAGAAAACGTAAGCGATGGTTCCGAGCTCTAGTGACGAAATTGGCAATCGCTGGGCTGCGCGGCCAAGGCAAGAGATACCGAACCAGACGATCGGAATCACTGTCAAAAGGCGGGCAAACCCATCAGCTTTGTTCTTGTCGCGAATCTGCTCTTCGGAGATGTTTGGCCAGTGTATGTAACCCTTCTCGGCGAGCCACAAGATTTGGACAGCATCTATGGGGATATCTTTGAAGCGTGGGGCCACGGACGCATTCGTATGTGGCTCTCGCAGCATGAAACCGCCCATGTCGGCAAAGAAGGCATGCCTGACTGACCAAATGCAATCTTGCTGGACAAATCGAGACTTCCTGAAGTCTGCCACGGACTGACGTGCAGATGACCACTGCTCAGCAGCGAGCGCAGTCACAACCTCGGGGAATACAATGGTGAAACCGACCCAGATGCATTTGTGGCCGAGATTCTTCCAGTAGCCCTTCCCTCGGCGCGGTATGTTGAGGCATAGGACCGACCACGAGCACAGTACGATTGTGATGGTGCAAGACCATAGCACGTCCAATGTCCCGCGTCCATCTGGAGAGCTGATCCAACCATGCGCTACGTCAGGCGCTGGCATGTGTGCTGGCTGTGCGCTTCTCGACAAGGCACCTAGTGTTCCACGGCGACTTTACGAGCCGTTGTGCAGACGGCTGCAGCAATAGACTGCTAGAGAGAGTAACGAGCCATGCTCGCAGCCGCATAGCATCCCAAGAACCTGCACGGCGAGCCGCCATCTTTATATCAGCGTCGCGCCAGAGTGAATGGTTACTTCCTTGGTGCTACAAACGATGTGCGTTTGTGGATCGCAGACGCCACGTGTGACGCATCATGCAGTGTATACATCTGGCATGGCGTTAAGCCGTCCACCTGCACGATAGCGGCTTCGGCGCCATCTCAGTGAGCATTGTCTCTCAAGTGGCTTGTGTGCATCTGTGCCGTGGTACCGCGAAATACGTTCAAGGCCTCATCTAGCGTCTGAGTAGTCTGTGATCGCAGAGATCGGCCACATCGTGAGGGTGCATTTTCCGCCGTGTATCGTGTTCTTGGGACGTGGCCTCTCGCATCGACCGCTGACCCAGGACCGATGCCAGTTTCGTTGCTCTAATCGTTATCCAGCAAGCAGAAGTGATCACTGCCCATGAGAAGCAAACGTGTGTCTCAAAGAATGAAGACGGAGCTCAAGTGTGAGAACCCGATTGCCCCCTACAATACCTTATAATTGGCCCAGACCATTGACGCATCTACATGTAACAAGCATGCGAGTGACAAAGGAAGCAGCTCTCTCTCATCCATCCCGTTACGCTATATGATGCGAAGATATATAGCGCCATGATAGTCCATTACTATGTACGCTACTCGAGAGGATGTTGCGTCCTAAGGGGACTCTCCACGACCGCATCACCGGCGACTCGTTCTCGCAGTGTAGCATGCACTAGCAGTATCAGTCGTGCGCACTTCTCGAGGAGGACTATAATACTAAGACTATATGCATTGCTTCTACTACTACGAAATGTTGGGGCTGACCGTCAACCATTCTAGTCGCGTTCAATGCGCTTCAAGCATTCCTGAAGAGCGCCACCGTACTGATGAAGCCATTGGCATTGTCGGCATAGTACGCAACTTCCTTCCCATCGATGGTAATTTGATAGTGCGTTCCTACGGTGTTCAGATTGTACAGCGAGATGCCCGAGTTCCTGCCCTCGAGGCTGAAGATGTGGTTCTGACACGTCTCGCCGGCTCCTTGGTTCGAGCATGCAGTGCTGTAATTGTTGAAGAAGCTGTACAAGCCGACACCGTAAAAGAGCAAGTCCGAGCTATCGACGATGCGCAAGCCCCAGCCTTCGGAAGCAGGAATGACATAGCCGTCGGC
>JAVRRP010000773.1:0-14035 GCA_036872775.1 Oleoguttula sp. CCFEE 5521 | reverse complement strand
ACGAGCCTACGACAAATCTGGACAAAGACAACATTCGCTCGCTGGCGGAGAGCCTGGCGGAGATCATCAAAGGGAGGAAGTTGCAGAAGAACTTCCAGCTTATCGTAATTACGCACGACGAGGATTTCCTGAGGTATATGGGGTGCAGTGATTTTGCGGATACGTACTGGAGGGTTAGTCGGGACGATAATCAGAAGAGTGTGATCGACAAGCAAAACATTGCGGAGGTGTTGTAAGGTAGGCACTCGGCATGGCGTGAAGGGCAGGAGATCGCCTTTGGTCGGTATGGAGATGTTGTTTGCTGCAAGTTAGCGAGGCGCATGGGATAGCTCGCATTTACTGGCGCGATGCAAGGGTGTGCATAGCATTCGCTGGTGTGGATAGAAAGCTCGTTACTTAGCTGACGTCGGTGACAGCCGAGCCAGAGTGGCTCATGAACAGATTTTGCGTCTACTATGCTCCGCTCCTGTGCGATGTGAGCTTTGGCCATGTGCGCTCCAAGCGACATCCGACAGTCACTGCATCGTATAGACCATGCACACTCCTTCCACCGCTTCGACATGGCGTACGCAGTCCACTTCGTAAGACCAGAGTGTCAATGCAGTCTGCCGTCGCATGATGCGGAAGCTCCACCGAAGCCAGAATGGTTGAACATCATGAATTCGCATAGACGCGCATGACGGTCGCACAGACGCAATGACAGCGCATCCCTACTCGGTCTTGTGTAACTTGTGACAAGGATTTCGGATGCCCCCAGTAGCCGTGCCGGTCTTGCATGGAATCCATCAACAGCATCATACCGATGCGACACGGCGGAGTGAGCACACGAACAGCAGACCCTTCGTAGAGTCGTGTGTAACCTGTAGCTCGTCCAGCCGTAGTCTGAAATCACACAAGGATAGTCCAGAAACTCGGGTACACGAATTCGTCCTCGAAGATCCGCTGCACTTGCTCCAAGATGAACTTCTCAATCTTGCCGACGTTCTTGAGTACCTGTCGTCCACTCTCGGACTCTCCCATCTCGCTCTCGATTCTGATATGCTCGATGAGCCCTCCAATATTGTGGGTCTTGATAGCAGCATTACCATCGCTGTTCGATGTCGTGCCGATAGTCTCGTTTGTGGCAGCCTCACTGCCAACCAATGCCTCGGCGTCCTCGGGCGCTAGGAAGCAGAGATGCGCTTTCCGCTTGATGTAGGCCAACAGCCCTACGCCATCGAACGTGACGCCTGTAATGTTCAACTTAAGGGGAATGCCGACGAAGCTGGGCATAGGATAGGCTAAGAAGACTTCGGCTGTGAGTGCGAGCTTCACATCGCCAGAGTATGTAGCGTGGAAGACAATTTGGAGGTCTTCAGGACTGCGGTCAGGTTCCGGTGGCGGTGTCGCAGTACGAGGATGCGACGGCGTGGACTGCACATGGGGTTGTGAATTGAAGTAACCATCGTCCCGTGAGGTTGGTCGGCTCGGGGGAGTGATGGATGGAGGTGGCGAGATCGAATTGAAAGAATCGCCGTGAGGTCGCTGTGCCGGGCGAGACGTGGTGGAGTTCGCATTGTTTTGGAATCGAGCACCCGCTACGGCTGCGAGAGGCGTTGTGGTGCCTGAGAAGCCGCTCGCGAGAGGTAGGTTGAAGTAGCCTAGGTTCGACGAGCCATGCAGGAAGCCTGGAGTCGTAGGAAGTGATACGTGAGCACTGCCGATTGACTCCGGACCTACTTGGTTCGAGTCTCGGAACGCAAGATTCTCGGCCTTCAATTTCTGCCGCGCCTCTTGTAGACGTTGCGCAGAAAGCTCCGGCTGCTGAGAGGTTTGGTCATGTGCGGGACCTTGGTCATTGCTGACCTCGTCTTCGTCCTCATCGCCCTCGTAGAAGTCACCCAGCGGCTCGCAGATATCCTTGATTGCTAGATCTGGCGATATAGTACCGAACTCGAAGCTTCGGACCTTGACCGAGCGTATGAGCTTCGGCAATGTTATCTGCTGGAAACGATCGTCAACAAAGGCGCGTATCTTCTCTGCTAAGGCTTCGCCATCGGATCCGCCAGTCAGAGCCTCCCAGTTGATGTCGACGGACATTGGGATCGACAATGATGTCCAGGTGTTGATGGACCGCTATAAGATGCGGTCGTCACGAGGGCTTGGCGTCGTGGTCTGTCACTAGACTTCTATACTCACCAACCTTCCCTTCTATCGGGCAACCTCAATGCGGATCATCAAGCCAATGATATCGATAATGCTCGCTGTGTGCGCACGAGGTCTCTTCACCGAGGAGTTATCCTTTGGCCCTCTCTCCATCGCCTTGATGGTGTACAACGCTGCTACATCGAAAATTCGATCACAACCACGCGACGACGGCAATGCACAAGCGGCTCTATCCAGGTATCCGAGCATCAAAGCAAGCTCTCCCTGGTCAAGTGAGAGCTGGCAAACCATGGTCTCGAGCGGCTTACTGCTAAGGGGCCAAATTGACACTATGGCTCAGGTTCACTATACGCGCAGACATCCAGACGTCCTGCCTTGAAGCTCAGGAGTGAGCACTAGACCTCCATCTGCCTCGAACAACAATGGCACGAAATTTTGTATTACAATCGCAGATGTTAATCATGCAAGCTGAAGTACCCGATGTAGCCAGCCCAGATCGCTGTGAAGAGAAACCGCTACCGCCGTCGCGAGACCGTCCCGTCTACCGTACGCCACCGCTACGCTCGAAGTACCGCAGAAGATTTCATATCGCTACTATACACTCCAACTGTCAGCACTATCGATTTGCTCCGATTTTGTCAACATGTCCACTTACTCATGACCTTCCACAGTTGGAGCACTTCTGAGGATGAGTGATTGTCTTCGAGTCGAGTTTGTTGCACCCGTGCTTTGATCGCTTCATACTACAGGTCGCTCCCTCGACTTTGGTATGACCGCAGCTGTAGCGGTGTATGATCTCGTAACAGAAGTTCACCAGCTGGCGACCCTCGGATACAGCCTGCAAGAATGATCAGCTTATTGCTAAACGACATTGTCCTGGCAGTTCGCTGACCATAGCGAAGGTTCTGATCGCGGGAAGAGGTAGGTCTGGAGATGTATGCACAGGTGATTGCTGCGAGACGCAAGACTGAGATGATGGCGGTCGAGTTGTGGAATGAAGTTGACGAGCAAGACAGCGACCAGCCCAGCTATTGTACCCCTTCGAGACCCGGGTAGCAGTTTTGACAGCTGTGGTGTTCATTCACCTGGCTTTGCGAATAAGGGCCGCCTGTCGGCATGTAGCCATTCGCTGATGCAAGGGAGATTCTCGAGGGAAGGAAGGACAGCCTATGGACCGCGGTGCGCTGTTGCACGACTTGTTGCTTGTGGAGTGATGAGTTCTGCGAGAATTCGCATTGATCGTCGACAGATGCCTGCTTCGTGGCCATCATGCTGCCCAGCGAATGATTATGAGAAAGAGATCCACATCGAGGCCCATAGCCAGTGCAGGTGATCGTACAGACCGGGGAGCAGGGTGTTTTCCTAGCACGCTGGCGGCCACCGGAAGTACAAAGCCGCACGGCGACTAGCATGCCCTGATGTGTCTACAACATATTGCTGTGCGTGGCCAAGATGGCGCTTGGAGTCAAGAGCCGCAAGCTCAGTACTAGTACTGCAGAGCCGCCTCGGAATTCTATCCGCCCCCGGCCGCCATGCAGTAGATACTGTTACACAAACGAGCAAGGATGTTGTCTGCATGCCAGTGCCGGACACCTGCCGGGCTCTGGCCTTCAAAGTCCACTCACCGCAACATGACTTCCAGCATTGCGCAGATGGCGGTCAGGACAGCGTCGGACAACGCAAGCGACATCGCGTATCTAACCCTGCAATGTGCGATCCTTGTTCATCATTCTTCACGGCTTCCTCCCCGCGGGGCACGACATGCGACTGTAAGATGGCGAGATGCATGTATGCCCATGGCCATGTGGTCGTCCTGCGGTCTTGACAGCTTGGAAGCACCGGCGCACTACTCCGGGTACAGGCATCGCCTGCCCGCATACTGTGTGCCGTGGCTACTCTTTGCATGGTGATCAGATGATGAGAACCGTAATGAGAACTATAGGCCATGAGGTCTGTCCTAGGAGTCACCTTTCACGAGTCAGGACTACACGGGAAGCACACGACAGAGTTCCGGAACGACTAGACCGCTGCACGTTACACGGACTACTGCGCAACATAGGTGATCCCCATAGTGGAAGTCGTGGTCGCAGTAGTACGAAGTACGAACCCACTACCCTGGCCTTGGCAGATCCATACATTTACGGGCTGCAGTCGTTCGCGTCAGATCTCGATTTCTCCACGGTGGCGTCGAATGGAACCAGCATTCGCAAAGCCCAGATACAGAAGCGTGTCTCGGCTGTGACGACCATGTGGCTGCTCCTTTCTAACATCTGCGCGGCGTTCAAGCTTCCATCGACAGAGTTGCGGTGCTGGCGTGCAATACTGTCCACGGACCGACGCGATCAGGCGCTTAAGCATATGAATCTTCACGTGCCCGACTGTATTGCTATTGCGACGTCGACCGCGGATCAAGCTATACCCCGGACGATCAGCACAGTCCTAGGTCAAGTCCAATCTAGTTTACCTGGTTGCTCAGCTCTACATGTTCGAAGTCAGTGACATGGTCGTCAAACAACGTGACCACTAGACATGGTGAGGTGCTTCTTTCATGTCCGCTCAGACTTTGGCATCTTGATCACCCTCAATCACAACTTCCCCTTCGCCTTGAACACATACCCCTCCCTCTGCCCCGCCTGCGCAACATCGACACTCTCCCACCACGGCCAGCTAGCTGGCGCATCCTCCTCCACCGTCCCCTTGAAATCAGCCGCCCGCTTCTGCATGAAAGCTTTCACCCCCTCGGTATTGTCTTTGCTTCCAAAAAGCTCGTAGATGATCCTCGAGTCGAGCAGATGCTGGCCTTCCGGCGAGTCCGCGCCGCGATACATCATCTCGCGCATGAGGTAGGAGCTGACCGTCGAAGTATTCTCCGCGATCTCGTCGGCGAGCGCCAAGGCACGGGGCAACACAGCGGTAGGATGTGGGACTAGCTCCGTGAAGAGATCCCCGAACAGCGCGTGCGAGGCCGGGTAGATCGCCCCCGTCGTCGTCAAATGCAGAGCCCTCGACATCCTGCTCGCAGTATTATTAGTTCAACGCCCTGCCACTTCCCCTTCAAGAACATCACTCACCCGATCAGCCTTGGCAGGAACCACGAGCTGCAAGCCTCCATCACTATCCCCCGTCTAGCAAACACAAACCCTACCTTCGCCCCCTCCCACGCCACGCGAATAGCACAAGGTAAAGTCATCGTAATGCCTACCCCAACTGCACTCCCATTCAGCGCGGCGATAACGACTTTCCTACACCGATAAACCGCCAGCGCCACGCGCCCACCGCCATCGCGATGATCTCGCGGATGCTCGCCTTGCCCGTCCCCGAACCCCGGGTCTAGATCCGCGCCTGCGCAAAGTTGGGCTGGGCGGGGGGTACCTTTTGGTGAGCCGGCTTTGGGCGCTAAGAGACCGCCAGTAAGGATCGCGACTTTGACGCGGGGATCGACGGAGATTGTGTTGAAGATTTGGACGAGCTCGGCTTCCATGGTGGGGGTGAAGGCATTGAAGTTATTAGGACGCGAGAGGGAGATTGTGAGGACCTTCGTCGCTGTTTTTGAAGTTGGGGGATTGTGGGAGACGGAGATTTGGGTTAGGGGGAGGGAGGCGTAGGAGTCCGGGATTGGGATCGGGGCGGCCATGATGGATGAGGGAAGATGGAGTATTTGGAGCTTGGAGTGGATGTCCGCAATGATGGTTGTTAAATTTGGTGTAGAGCAGGCTGACGCAGAGATAATGAAGACTGATGCGAAGGAATGGTACGGAGGTTGAGCGTTAAATCTACTTACTTGCACAATGGTCTCTATGTTGTCTTTTAAGTGAGGTTCCATGAGGAGGGCAGCTCTCGTACCTCGGCAGAGCGCTTCGTTCGAGCTGAGACGCGACGCGACTCGACACACATCTTTACGGCAATGCGACATGAAATCTAGGGAAGGCTTTCGCAAGAGGGGATCGCACCGGCGTTGCTGGTCTTCTGTATCGTACAAAACACCACAGTACAGTCATCGTCTAGCCCTCACGCCTTACGCCTTTCCATGTGACCGTTCCGAGTGATCCCATCGATGCGGCCATCTTCATCTCGCACACCCTCTTGATCGCCCATCAATCATCGCCTACTCCCCAAATAGCTCCTCCCAAACCCACTCGTCACTTCGCTCTCCCTCCCCATTGCCCCATTCAACCCTCTCCCCTGTCCCTCAACCTCCCTCATCGCGCCCTCAACCCTCCGTCTAAGCTGCTCAGCCCCCTCATCCACAACCCCCAACTGCCCAAGATGCCTATTCAGCGTCCTGACAATCTGCGCCAGCGGATCATCGCCCTGTTGGCCACTGCCAGCCGACCCTTTGGTGGCGGAAGAAAGGGAGGCAGAGGAGGAATTGATGCCCTCGATCATCGCAGCAAGACTTTGGTTCATCTCCGTGAGGCGATCGGAGCAATTCTCAGCCATACCATACACGCGCTCGCGCTCCTGATCGACGCTTTGACCCGGGCCAGAGCCATTGGAGGAGAGACCGGCTTGCTCCATGAGGCCGTCGACTTCGTTTTCGCATCTATCTAGCAGAGCTTCGAGACCCCGCTGCTCGTTCTCTACGACCGATAGCTGGCGCTCTACTTCCGCGGCGTCTCGCTCTGCTTGGAAGCAGCGGGCGTAGAGCTTCGAGATAGCCGTGGAGTTTGTTGTCAATGCGCGGTCCCAGGTTGAGACTGTAGATGCCAAGGAGGCGAAGCGGGTTTGGTGCGTTGCGAGGGAGGTGGACCAGGTTGTGAGGATTTCCTCGAGAGATTTGGCTTGTAGGCGAGAGACTGGGGCGGTGGATTGGGAGGGGGCGAATTGGCGGTGGACTGTGGGGTCGGAGGCGGTGGTGGTAGGTGCTGCAGTGGTAGAGGGTTCGGAGGTTGATGCAGGTGCCGCGCCGAAGAGGTTCGATGTGGCTGGGGCGGCAGATTTGGAGGTTGACGTGGTTGTAGGTTGTGCTGTGCTGGCAGCTGGGTTAGATCCACCGCCGAAGAGATTGCTCGATGGGGCTGCCGAGCTTGCCGGGGTAGCGCTGGTCTTCTGTCCGAAGCCACCGCTGAACAGACTCGGTGCTGCTGGTGTCGGAGGTGCGTTGGCTGTGCTGTTGTCTTTCTGTGCGTCCGCTTTGACTTCGCCGAACAGAGGTGCGGCAGGCTTAGCTGGTGCAGGCGTGGCAGCTGCTCCACCGAAGCTGAAGCCTCCTGATTTGGGTGCTTCCGGCTGCTTGTTCTCGTCGGGCTTTGCAGGCTGGCTGAAGAGGCTTGGTGTCGGCTTCGCAGCTGCACCTCCCCCAAAAAGGCTAGCGTTCGCCGGCGGGTTGCCAGCGGGGGTGAAGCTGGGCATGGGCTGAGTCTTGTTTCCCTGTGGTGTAGTTGTTGGGTTGCCTGCCGGCTGTGCACTGCCACCACCTAGGTTGGAGAATAGTCCTCCTGATGCGGGAGCACTGCTCGTAGGCGCATCTTTGTTGCCAGTGCTGAACAGGCTTGGTGCAGGGCTTGGAGCAGCACCACCGAACAGACTGCTTCCAGCGGGCTTGCTCTGTTGTGCCGCTGGAGCAGCTGGTGTCTGCGAGCCAAAGAAACCACCCGACGGAGCAGCAGTACTCCCTGGTGTCTGTGTTCCAGGGGTAGCTGCGCCCGTAGGCTTGTTCAACCCACCGAACAAGCTACCTCCACTTGAGGCAGGCGCACCTCCCCCAAACAATGAGCTGCCTCCCGACGGTGCAGCAGGAGGCTGCGCACTGCTCTGCCCAACACCAAACAACGTAGATCCACCAGCCGCCGGCGCCGCACCAGTCGAGGCAGGTGTCTGCGTCCCACTCCCAGCATCGTTCTTCGGCGCCCCAAAGCTGAACGTAGGCGTGCTTCTTCCACTTTGATTCGCCGACAGTCCACCAAATGCATTCCCACCAGCCGCTGCTCCGCCGCCAAACAGTCCACCAGAAGGCTGTGCACTACTCGATGCAGGTGCAGCTCCTCCGAACAGCCCACCACCACCTCCACCCTGCTGCGGCTGCGGTGTCGTCGCGCCCGAGTTGCCGAAGATGTTGCCTGTCGTCGCGCCTGATCCGCCTCCTAGCTTTGCCGCTCCACTCGTCGCTGTGCTGCCGAAAGGGCTTGCGCCGGTGGAGGCTGCTGCTCCACCACCGAATAGACTGCCGCCTGCTGGTGCGCCGCCGCCGAAGAGAGGCTTCGGTGCATTGTTGGCTGCAGGTGCGGCGCCAAACAGAGTGGGTGTGCTGGTGCCGCTTGATGAGGCGGGTTTGTTGGCGTTGTTGGTGAAGGAGAAGGCCATCTTGGGTGATTGCAATACTATGTGCTTGAATCAGGAGCTATCACTGTCTTAGTACCTGCATTGATCAGCGCATGTGGATCGTCTTGTGTGTGCGCAACACTGATCTCTTCAACGAGTAGTGCGTGAGTGATTCTTCGACTCGTCCACATAAAACGCGTTGTAGAAAGACGTGAACGTGAAGCTCGGACGGGAGTAGCCGCCGCTCGTCACCCACGCGAGCTCAGTCTGAGGCGCAGCAGGCACAGAGAAGGGTGCCCGAAGCAGAAGGTCCAACACACCATCTACATAACCCTGCCTTGTCTCCCCATCCTCCTTCCTTATTTCCCTACACCCCCAACAACCCACCAACCATGTCCGCCCTCCAGCCACCCCGCATCATAACCACCGACCCCGGCGCCCACGAGCTAGAAGGTACCCCTCCCCCGTCATCCTCCAACTCACACACAAACTCCCCACCTAACACTTGCCCCTTCAGAAGACGACACATCCTCCTCCGACCACTTCTCCTCAGCCTCCGAAGGCACACCTCCCCGCCCAGCCCGCACGCCCTCTCCCGCAGCACCCTCCTCTCCAATCCCCATCACGCGAGTAGAGAGAGTAGACGACGCACCAGCCCATGGCGAAGTACCAGGGACGAACGCCTATGACTTAAGAACTCAGGACGCGGTACCGGATGAGATAGAGATTGTGCCTGACGGTCAGCGGTCACGGAGTTCGACGCTTATGTTGAGCGGGCAGCAGAACAGCAGACCCGGCACACCGCTGAGTCCTGGTGGCAGTCCGGTGCCGAAGACTGTCGTTGAGAGGGTGGATGATCGGAAGGCGTTTGGGGAGGTTGAGGGGACTGAGGCGTGGGAGTTGAGGAGAGGGGATGCGGAGCCGGATGAGGTTAGGAGGGTGGGGGACGCTGAGGGTAGGTGAGTTTCGTCGTTACTGAAGGGGACACGTGAGAGTGGGAGTTTGGAGGATGAGGGCGGTGTGCTGATTGTTGTTGTGGTTACAGAGGAGCAGGCCGTGAGGAGCAAGACGTGAGTGGCGAGGCGAGGCAGGAGTGGTTTAGGAGTATGTGGGAGGGCGGACCGAAGGGCGAAGCGGAGACTGGGAAGCCTGATGAGGAAGACGATGAGGAGGAGGAGGAGGAGCAAGAAGAGGAGAATGACTTCGATGACTTTGCTGAAGAGGGAGACGATGACTTCGGGGACTTTGACGAGGCAGACCAGACGCCCATGCCTGCAGAGACGCAAAGACAAGCACAATCCGCGCCACCACCTCCAAATCCCTTAGCCCATCTCGTAAGTAGCCGCCCCAATCCTCTCAACTTCCACCTTTCCTTCATCTGACACCCCCTCCCAGCCCCCTCTCGACTTCTCCTCCCCCTCCTCCCTCAAAGCCTCCAGCTCCCCATACCTCGACATGATCTTCCCTCCCTCTCCTCCCGCCACGCCTAAGACAGAACAAGACAGTACTCCACCCACAGCCTTCCTCTCCCCCCGCTCCGAATCCCTCTGGCATCAGCTCCTCTCCCCACCCCCCATGGCACCGCCAAATTGGACACGCAGCAAGATCCGTCGCCTTTTTCTAGTCAGTCTAGGCGTACCCGTCGACCTCGACGAAATCCTCCCGCCCTCAAAAGTCCGCCGACTAGTGCTGAAAGATGTGCATCTCACTGACAGAATCGAGGACGAGGGCCGAGAGAGTGCGGAGACTGGGCGAGAACGGGGCGGAGGGCAGTTGGAACGGCTGAAGGGAGAGGAGGGCGGGAATGAGTCAAGCACAAGTCTGGATTCGAAGACCGGGACGTCGAAACGGAGAGCTGGCCCGCCGGCTGGGACGAGGAGACGGAAAGCGAGTCCGCCGCCGCCGGTGCATTTCGATGAGAACACCACTGCGGCGCTGGCAGCGACGACCGATGCCAAGCTCCAGGGCATGAGCGCAGCCGAACTCACGGAGCATCTGAGGATCCTGCAAGATGCGAAGCAGCGCGGTCAGAAAGTGCTAGAATTTTGGGCGGGCAGGGTGGGCGAGGCGTTACGGGAGAAGGAGGCGTTGGAGGGGGTGATTGAGAATCTCGTCTGTTTCGTCAAAGGGCGACGAGGATGATCACTTGATGTATGTATGTCTAGCTAGGGCTACACTTCCTGCTTCTGCTATGTACTATGTATAATGTACATCTCCTACACAGCCCCGTTGGCGAACCAGTCGGCGCTCATATCGTAGTTGAAGGGGAAATTGAACGCCGTAATATCCGCATTCCCAGCATAAACCTCCCCTCCGTTCCCATCCCCGCCAGCACCCCGCTGCACATCCTGCACCGGCACCCTCGGCACGTTGAAGAAGTCGAAGACGTCGAGGTATTCCAGCTCATTGGGTGCCGGCGTCTTCCCAGCCCTCGGCGTAATCGCGCCACCGACCCTCGGCTGCCGGGAGGTGAGGAAATCGAGATCGTAGGCGCAGCGGCGCATGTCGGCTAGAATCTTCACACTCGAAGGCGGCTCGCGGGAATGCCGCTCACTGTCATCGTATTCGGCCAACACTCGCGACAGTAGCGTCGCATACCGATCCGCGACTTCCCAGTAGCTGCCCATGTCGCGGAGGGTTTCGACTAAGGCGTGGATGGCTGGGTTCACTAGATGATCGATCGTGGAGCCGTGGACTAGCAGCAGCCGGGCAGCGACCCAGAGGCTGAAGGCGAAGGGCGGTCCGAGGTTTGAGAGGAGATTGTGGGTGCGGACGTGCGTGTTGATGGTGCAGATGTCTTCCACGGCCGTGCGGCAGCGCTGCGAGGCGTTGAAACTGGGGGTGAAAATCGGGGACTTTGTGGAGGGGTAGGCTGCGGAGCTGTGCAGGCGAATGACTGTGCTGTGGATGTTGTTAGTGGTGCTGATAAGTCGGAGGGAGGAGTGAGGAGGAGACGTACGTATGGTAGGTAATGTGCATCATGATCCAGATGCAATTCACGTGTTCAGCAGCGCCCGGAACGTGCAAGCGAAGCATGTTCCCGTACTGCGACGGGAGGTCGTACTTCCACCCACTTAGCCTGCTATCCAGTTGTCGATACTCTTGCTGCCACTGCTCGACATCGCCTAGTGCGCCGATATCGACTGGCTTCTTCAGGAAGCGATGGATTTGCGTCAGTATGCCCAGGATCTCGATGTAGTAGGCGAACGCGCCAAGATTCTCCGGATTGTCAGCGTGGTATTCGAATCGGCGATTCGCCGGGCGGAACCATCTCGTCTCAACGGGCTGATTGCGAGCGCAGAGCTCATCTTTGCAGGGCAGCTTGCGGTCGATCTCTTTGTCATCTACCGCGAATTCGAACGCTGTGGCGATGGTGGCGTAGCGGTCAAGGACGTAGATCATCCAGAAGAGCCTTCTTCGGCCTTCATCTTCGATGAAAGTTTTGGGCTCGGGAAGAATGATGGCTCGTAAAGTGTATATCGAAGGGTAAATCGGCGCCACCGAAGTTGACGTGATTTCGGTGGCCAAGCCTAGCTGTATCGCGCTCCTCGAGATCAGAGCCAGCAGGTTCCAGCCAGGTGGTCCGTTGATGGAGCCTAGTGCAAGAATAACTAGTGCCTGCAAAGATCGCACCGAGCTGTTCTCGAGGCCATACAGCAGCACTGTCTGCTTTGAGGTGGTGTAGTACTTTGCGCGAGCCTCCGCAGTGAGGCGAGAGTCGGTAGAGAACCGGATCGTAGTTGCTACGATAGCATGCAGCAAAATGCGATCACCTTCATCCAGTGCGTTTGCTCCAAAGAGGGAGTCTAAGGTCGATCGTCTGTGCAGGAGTGCACACCAGGTATTGATATGCCGGAAGTACAAGTCCGTCAATGCATATAGTAGATCGTAGGGAGGGAAGTCCCGGTCTTGCGACACCGAGGCTGCTGCACCGTTCAGCTCGAGGTCTGGCTGTATGTTCGAGTTCATTCGCTGCAGTGGAGATGGCACCGAGGGTCCATTAGGTCGAAATGTGCCAATTACTGGGGACTGGGATGCTGCGTATGGCTGGGACATTGACGCAGTCTGAGCCTGAGCATCGTTCATCGGGGGCGCGTATGGATTGCTGTGTCAGGGTCAGCACTCTCAATCTTGCCGCGATACATAATGATGACGAGTCGTTCATACCTGACCACATTCGACGCCATGACCGGATATGGCGCAGGTGGCATGTACTGCCCGACTTCTGCTGACGAGCCATGCTGGGACGCTGAATGAGGAGACGACTGTTGACCAGCAGGAGACTGTTGTGTGGTCCCAAGATGATTGGCAAGCTGCTGAAGGACGACCTGTTGCGTCTGCAGGACGCCTTCAAGTTTGTCTGGAGAATATGTCAATGCCTAGTTTACTAAGTGGTTCACTTTTCAAGGCATACCTAGTCTCGATTCCAGCTCTCGGCCATACCCTGCGCGCAGACCAGGCTTCCGTCGTTCGCGATACTCGCACACTTGCGCGTTACGGGTGCACCATCCGCAGCGTGGCTGGCCTCTGTCGCATTTGACCTGAAGCGGATGTCAGTGACGAGACGAAGTCCAAAGTGAGGAATGAAAGCACTTACCTTCCTCGACTTGCACATTTCACAGCTTACGCTCAACGGTCGATTCAACCTCAAGCGCTTTCTCTTCCTATCTCCACCCTCACCCTCCCCATCCTCGCCATCATCGTCGTCGTCCTCATCCCCGCTCCAAGCCTGCTGGGGATATTGGCCATTGCCGTTGGGGGACGCGCTGCCTGTCGGCAACTGACCTTGACTTCCGAAACCACCACTCGGCATAGCATCCGCCATGGTCGTTACGTGGAAGGGAAATGTCGGGCGATGCTGTACCGAGGACGCGAAAAGCTGGAGGACATCAGGGCCCAAGCTTGGCCCCGCACCAAAGGTGGATGTCACCTCCAGACATCTGGAGCATTGGCTGCCGACGACATGTGAGCATATGGTAATACTATCGGTTCCACTCGCGCGTGAAGAGG
This sequence comes from Oleoguttula sp. CCFEE 5521, assembly GCA_036872775.1. Taxonomy (NCBI): domain Eukaryota; kingdom Fungi; phylum Ascomycota; class Dothideomycetes; order Mycosphaerellales; family Teratosphaeriaceae; genus Oleoguttula; species Oleoguttula sp. CCFEE 5521. The sequence goes on along the minus strand of JAVRRP010000773.1, from coordinate 619 downwards.
CGCCGACGCGGTAGGTGTGTATTTATCCTTTCGCGACTTCAATCTACCGCGCGTTCACGTCTCCCGGACTCTGCCCTTCTGATTTGACCTCTCGTGTCTCTTATCAGTATTCACTTTTTGAAACAGTCCAATCGTTACATCTACTCACTGCTCTCCGCCATCATGTCTTTCACCACCAGCAAAGTCAAGTCCTTCCCCAAGATCAAAGAAGTCCGCACCTTTTTGATCCATGGCGTGGGCTCCGGCGGCGACTACCACAATGTCAACTCGGGGCATTGGCTCATTGACTCGAAGATCGCTACGCCCATGTCGCACTACCCAAAGTACCAAAAGTCACGAACAGACTTTGGTATCAATGTGCTGGGATCATTCTGCGTCGAGCTTGAGGCAACGGATGGGACGAAGGGGTTTGCGACTGGGTTCGGTGGACCGCCAGCATGTTGGCTGACGGCTGAACACTTCAAACGATTCTTGGTGGGAGCTGGTGAGTCTGGTCCATGGGAGGATTCACTGCAGGCGACGGAAGCTGACTTGATGCAGATCCAAGAGACACGAACCTCGTTTTCGAGCAAATGTACAGAGCATCAATGTTCTACGCCCGGAAAGGCTTGCCAGTAGC
>JAVRRP010000772.1:0-14045 GCA_036872775.1 Oleoguttula sp. CCFEE 5521 | reverse complement strand
CCTGGAGCGATGAGGCAGAGTTCCATGACCCCGAGGCGGAGAAGATCCGTGCCTTGATGCGGGAAGCTGCTGCGAACCCCGAGGTCGAGGTACTGGGTAGTACGCCGTATGTTGAAGCTGATGCTCGAACGGCGAAGAGGAATGTGGAGTGGATGGTGGATTTGAGTGTGGAGTTTGACAAGCATTTGGACTTTCATCTGGACTATAACCTCGATGCTTCGCAAGAGCCGCTGATTCATCACGTCGTCACAACACTCCGCGCGGCTCACTGGACTGAGAAGATGACAGATAAGACCATCGTGATCGGTCATGCGACACGGCTTACCCTCTTCTCAGCCCAAGAATGGACCGACCTCAAAAACGCAATCGGCGATTTACCGATACATTTCGTAGGCCTACCGACAAGCGATCTGTACATGCTGCGCACAGCTAAACGCAAACGAGGGACTCTAGACGTCATCTCTATGATCCGGGAGCACGGGCTGAACGCCTGTCTGGGCGTGAATAACGTAGGCAATGCGTTCACGCCACAAGGCTCCTGCGATCCCCTCTCGCTGGCCAGTCAAGGTGTGGGGATCTACTCAGCAGGTACGGTGGAGGATGCGGAAGTATTGTATGCGTGTGTGAGCACGCGAGCGAAAGCTGCCATTGGATTTGGGGGCGAAGCTGAGAGGGGAAGAAAGGAAGCTGAGATGCGAGAAGGAGAGATCAGGGTAGGCGATGCGGCGGATGTGCTGCTTTTCGGCAGTGAAAAGCAGGACTGGCGGACTAGGAAGAGTGTGGCGGAGGCGGTATACCTGTATGATTGCTGCAGAGGGCGGAGAGGTTTCCTTGGAGGAAAGGCAACTTCGTAGGGAATTAAGGCTCGGCTTCATCCGTGCCGATATGCGGAGCCGTGATGCATTCTGGGGCCGACAGGGTTCAAGCCTGGTGTCTAGCGTGAGACAGCAAGCAGGTCGCCTTTGTTCGTGGGCACTGAGGCAGCATCTCCCTCTTCTGCAACCCATGTAGCGGATGTCAAGGCTTCTCACCCCGTCCTCTCCACAGTCGAGTAATCTGACAACATGGCCGCCGCAGTCGTCTCTCCGTCGATCGACCTCACCGCCAATGGCAGCTACTCCATCCGCTTGGGATCGAGCTTACGGACAGAGTCCAGCACAGCGAAACGGCGATGCATTCGCTATAATCACAAGCCAGACTTGTTGAGCTCGTCTAATGTCAACTCCAAGCTGTCCTCTGGCAGCTCTGCTAGACCTTCATCAACTTTGGAACTCAGCGAAGGAGCAAAGACCTGGCGATATGCGGGTGAAAGCAGAGAGGAGGAAGATTTATACGTGCTAGTGCTCGGTGGTGGTGATGGGAAAGAAGCGGTGCTGGAGCGAGTGGAGGAAGTGCAGAGCTTGAATCTGGTCAAGACGCCGGACGAGAGCGATGCTGCGAAGTTGGAGCGGCGGTATGCACACATTGCTGCAGATGATAGTACTCACGAGGATGACCACGTCAACGGCGACGACGACGATCAGATCGACCCCAGTAACCCCTTCGACTTCCGCCATTACCTCACAGAACCACTCCACCCAAGTACCACAGGCAAGCCCAACGGAGCCGCCAGCAGAAGCACTCCGCACCTTCAATCCTCACCTCACCTGAGCTCAACACCCCGATCTTCCCACCCAACCGCAGCCTCTAAACCTCAACCCCTCAAACGCAAAGCTCCCTCCTCGTCAACCCCCAAGCCAACGACTACCAAACGTCCCAAACCCGCCCCGCAGTCCTCCTCATCCCAGCCTGTGCCTTCAGTCCGCTTAGATCGCAAAGCTTCCCTCCGCTACCCAGCTCAGGATGATGAGTCCGATGATGGGGAGCTCATCATTGAGAACCCGCGAGGAAGCTCTAAGCCGCAGTCTTCTATGCATCTTGCGTTGTCGGGAGCTTTCGATGCATTGCCGAAGAGCAAGGGGCCGATCAGTCTACATGAGGCTATGAGTTCTCGGGAGGCGAGTCCGGCTGTGGCTGTCGAGGAAGGGGAGGAAGATGGGGATGTGGAGATGTTGGAGCTGGGGAGTCCGGTGAAGAGTGTGGCAGAGAAGGAAGGGCAAGCGGATGCGGATGGAGAGGACGACATGGAGAGGGAGCTTGCTCGAGCCTTTGAGGAGGAAGCTGAGAGCGCTGCGAGAGCGGTGGAGAGCGATGAGGATATCAGCGAGGAGGACTGATGGACATGACTATGATTGCCCAGCGTTGAGAACCATATCAAGAGATCTACAGTACATGAAGTGGGGTATCTAGTACATACATTACAGTCACATGCCCGTCTATACTCTATCATGATACACTCTTGCCGTCAAACCCTCTCATTACACCCTCAAATGCGACAAGCGCTACAGCATTCGCCGGAAACGCTCTGAGAAAACATGGTACGAAACCTCTCCAGTACCCCTTCGCGCCTCCCTCGCGATACACAGCTTTCGCCGCGTCTCGCCAGCGCGCGTACTTCCTCCCTGTGCCCAGCTCGTCGACCATGATACGCTGCTTCACCACATCGCTCGGGTAAGCCGTGAGCCAGAAGATTTGCGCAGACAAGCCGCCGGCCCAGAAGTTGACAGCCGGAGTGCTCAGACTCGTATGACTCTGCAACGTGCGTGTGAACAAGTCGTAGGAACCCCACCAGAAAAAGAAGAACGTCCTGAAAAGCAACGTAGCGCTCAACCCATGCCATAAGCCAGGTAGTCCAAACCCCCGGTACACCTTTGCCGTACAATCCAACGGGCCAGTATAAAGCCTCGCGGATTTAGACTTCGCATACTGCACCTGCAGCCTCGCCTTGACATGCTCAATCGGCGCAGCGATGAAACTCACCGTCCAGCCCGCCGCTACGCCCGCGAAACCATGACCCAGCACTGGCAACCGATCCCGCTCGGCTTCACGGCCTTTCCAGGTTGAGGCGATTTGGGAGAGCCGGTAGGGCTGGTAGATGTTTTCATTCAGGAGCCGGCGGTAGAGCGTTAGCGAGCCCAGCATTAGGCTGTCCATTAGCATCCAGCCTACCAGCGGGGGCGTGGCGCCTTTATAAAGACCAGAGGGACCTTCCTTGCGGAGGGTCTGGAGGAGGCAGTCGAGCGGGCCATGGAATTGGGTTTTGGTTGAAGTCTGCAGTCGCACTTTGATCGTGTCGAAGGGATGGCTGGGCAGGTCGTCAGTAAGAGTCTGGGGGGTAGCGGAGGATGAGTGTGAATCTACCCAACGCTCAACTTCGCGATCCCTGAGAACACTCCCGCCACGAACCCGGCATAATTCTTTCGAACTGGTTCGCCCTTCACTATGGCGGCTTTGGTGTCCGTGACGGGGCTTTCTGCCAGCGTGGGGATGGTGCTGACATCTTGGACAGACATCAAGGGGTGACAGTGTTGATCTGTTGTCGTCTGGGCATGTCGCAGACGTAGACGAGACCTTGTATCCTCATCGCAGACGAGATGGACTCGGCGATACTGATCTGTAGGCCCGAAGTCCGCGACTCGAAGGTAGTGATGTCATGAGATCCTGGCGCCACGTGCTGAGATTAGCGAGGAAAAGTGACTTTTTGGGCGGGGTGGAAGTGAAGATCTGGTGGAGCACGAAATGTGAGAGCATAGCTATTGTTCAACATTACTGGCTATTCGCTCAAAGCCGCTGCAGCCATCACTGCTCTTCCCCTTCTCACTCTCGCCATCCGCCACCATGGCCTCCCAAGCGAATCCGTCCCCCGAATGTGTGGTAGACTCCTCGAAGGTGTGGTCGACACTCATTACTAACGACAAGTATCTCTCCGGCCTTCTGACCCTCGACTACTCCCTGAAAGCCGCCGGCTCAAAGTACCCTTTGGTCGCCCTCTACACCGACACCTTCCCCGCCGAAGGCCACGCAGCCCTTGACGCCCGCAAGATTCCCAAAAAGCGAATCCCCTACCTCCTCCCCAAAACGCCCAAAGACTTCACCAACGACCCTCGCTTCTACGACTGCTGGTCAAAACTCACGCCCTTCAGCCTCACAGAATATGACCGCGTCGTGCAGCTCGACAGCGACATGCTGTGCCTAGAGAACATGGACGAGTTAATGGACATCGAGCTTGACTCCCCAGATCTGGAGGGCAAGGGCAAACGGGTATTCGCGGCGAGTCACGCGTGTGTGTGTAATCCGCTCAAGAAGCCGCATTACCCTGCGGATTGGACGCCGGCGAACTGCGCATTTACGAGCCAGCATGGGGATCCGGAGACGGCGCAATGGGAGGGCGCGAAGTCGAGTGCTGGGTTGGGGATGCCGAATGGGGGGTTGCAGGTTGTGAATCCGAGTCAGGCGACTTATGATCTGATTGCTGAGGCTCTCAATTCTGACATTACCGACTCGTACGAGTTCAGCGATCAGTCGTTACTTGGGGATCTGTTCAATGGGCGGTGGGTGGGTATACCTTATATTTACAATGCGTTGAAGACGTTGAGGTGGAAGAACGTGCATAGCGAGATTTGGAGGGATGACAAGGTGAAGAACATCCATTATATTTTGAGTCCGAAGCCGTGGGACGAGAGTAAGGAGGACAAGGCAAAGGAGGGCAGAGAGGAGACGTTTCAGTGGTGGTGGGATGTTCATGAGAAGAGGTTGGCGAAGGAGAAGGACGAGGGGATTGTGGATGGGTTCTGAGATGACCGAGTTTTTGCGTCGGCTGTTGCGTAAGCTGGATTGCATTCGGATGTGTGCAGACGGAACGGACTTTTCAAAAGTTGAACATTGTTGGGTGCAGTAATCCTGGTGCGACAATGGAGCGCACAGTTGCCACAGACCTGGGAACGCGACTGCACAGTCCAGACACCACCAAAACGATGCGGCAGCTACATCTGCGAAAGATGAGGTACTTCTGTTGATGTGCCATCATGACTCTCGACAACGTCGTCGGTGGCCATATATGTACTTTGTATAGCACATATCTCACACCTCACAGCAGCATCCAACTTTCGCGGCAAAACTCATACTTCGCAGCAGTACACACGATTCGCAGCAATACTTCCGCGTCGCAGCAAGCACTACTTGCCAGAGCAATATCGCTCGACATCGTATCCGTGGAGTATCGATCGCTGCCAATACCTACCTTGCCACAAAAAGGGACGCTTGGGTCAAGATGTCGCGGCGCCGGTCCCTCAGTCGGAGTATCTCAGCAATCAGGGATCGGTTTCGCCGACGAAGAAGCGACGGTCAAGAAGATGTTCCTCGAATCAACAGGTCTGGTCCAATCAACGGCAGTGCTGAGGACCAAAACGATGCTGGTGCTGTAAGCGTGACTAGAGACGAGACTGAGGGCGATGAGCAGGCAGACATAGGATCTGATCAGGACGATGCCGATAGAGGCAGAAGCAGCGAACGGGAAAGTGTTCCCACGCTCGTTCGGCCTGCTAACACACCAGTGGAGCCTGCCAGGATCGCTTCGAGTAGTGTTGAAAGTCAGAATCCCCTTGTTGCCACCTACGCTCCCACGTACGGTGTACATTATGCAGAAGACATTCCTCACTACCTGCCTCAACCGCCCTCATCTCTCAGGAGAGCTCACACCTGGCACGCAGCTACCAATGACGAACGGGGACCTCAAACTCTACGCTCTCTACACATCGATGGTCGATTAACACCACCGAATCAACAAGTGATTTTCGACACTGAGCGGCCGGTGAAGCATCTGCCGACCAATACCTCGACTCCTGCAGAGGGTAGGAAATTGACTGGGCTCCACGAAACCAAGCTGGAGAAGACTTCACCTGAAGAAGAATCCGAATCCATTGCAAGTCGGAACTCCAGACACGTCTGTAGGGAGCGACCGTGCTACACACCTGCCACACCGGAGAACTCTTGTCGCTCATGCATCTCCGTTCCTGTCGTAGGCGACGTAGGCTCAAGTCGTCTCAGCCGGAGACCTCGAGGCTACACAGACCCCTACATTGAGAAGCACCGCGAGGCAATCAATGAACACGAGTACCCTGAAACGGATGAAATATGGACAAACGAGATCAAGCGGAAGGCACAGCAGCTTGCGCACGAGAAGGGCAAAGCGATGAGGAGAGATCGCGACGTTTCGCCCGCTGAACCGGAGACAGTGGAATCGGAACCAGCACCACAGAGCTCAATCGAGAGCGCGGGACTACTGCTCGCCACTTCTATCGTAAGAGAACCCGGCGTCAGATACACAGCAGACAACTTGCCAGGCGATCTTGGTCCGAATGATCCTCGCCGACCCAGCGCAGTGAAGCCGCAACCAGCACCTCAGCCGTCACCCCCGACTATTGAGAACGACTCTACGCCGTCTGTAGTACCCCAATCGTCAAGTAGGCCTTCGCCTTCTTCCTTGGGACTTGACACTCAGTCCTACAATCCGGATGGCTCCGACCCAACTCCTTACGGCGCACCAGGTAATCGAGGCAAAGGACGGGCTGACCCAGTCAATGAGCAAGGTGACCCATCATCTGCCTCATCTCAGGCAAAGGTGGTCGACGTACCGCTGCGACAGCCGAGCATCGCTGTGTCACCGCTGACTGCGCGACCCAATGGCCATATGCTTGAGCGTATATCGCCGCCGCCATCGTATCAAGCTACTCAAATGGACGACAGTGAGAACCAGCAGCCACGTAACGAACAGCCTGCAGAAGCACCGAGTGTCGAGCGGGCGAGATTGCGTGTCAACCAGCCGCCAATCGACCAGCAGCACAACGGCAGCTTCACCGACACTGTGCCACCTCCGCATAACGACTCTATTGCCGAGCTACAAGCAGTTGCACCTGAGCCCAACAGGAACATCAAAGGGAAAGAGAAAGTAGACGATGGCCATGCGCCGGCGAGTACGACAGATCAATATGTTTTCAGCCTTCGACTACCCGAATCCCTCTTCTCCGAGTCGCCTCGTATGCTGGACACTTTCAGTATTCGGGACTTGTACCACCAACAGATCGTACAAGCTGTGAAAGACGATCACGAGAACGGGAGTCTCGTGAACATATCGTCCGAACCGCCTGTAATCGGCGATGCGCTTACGTTGTGGGGCGAAGAGGCCAATGACCCGTTTGTGGACCGAAGATGGCGCGACAGCGTGCTATCTCACTGGGACGATCCAGTCAAAGAACCACTTGTCGACAGGAGGCGGCGAGACAGTGTATTGTCGAACTGGGGCGACCCAGTTGATAGTGAGGTATCAGAGTCTACAACACCACCCCACTCGGCTTTGGAACCGTCGACAGACACGTCCCTTAGCGCAGCGCCCAGAGCGGCCGCACAGGGGACACTGGGTCGCATCTGGGGAGCTCTGAAGGATATCCTGGACGTTGTGGGCGGCGATGACTCGGTGATCCCACAGCCCTCACTTGTGCAAATAGGCGCCAAGCAGAGAGACAGATGCCGTCCGGGACTTTTCGCCACCGGTTGGGGTGCGCTACGCGATGCGCTCGACAACACTCTGGCATCAGTGTAGGACACTGATGAGCACACTGGTGAGCAGGAGGCTAGCACTAGAATGCCTGCCTGGTCAATGCCTGACATTCCATTAGCTGCCGAAATGGACAGGGCAACCAGCGCTGTAGGAGGCAAAGAGGTCGTTGAGGAAACAATGATGAGCACGAGATCGGTACTCGAGCGATCTCCTTCGGTCACCCCGCGTGGGCCATACGGTACAGAGTGCCGCTCAGTCCCACCGACTGCTTCAACGCTTCGACGGCGAAGACGCAAGCGTGCAGGCTTGATGACCAGCCCCAGTCGCAAGACACGGCGTGGGAGCTCAAATATTGACCCCAGCTACTCAACAGACGAAGAGTATCAAGCTACAGACTTGAAGCTGGGTAGGCGTATGCTAGATCTGGACGATGCTGAATGCAGCACGCCCGCGGGCGACTCAGCTGCTTCTGACGGCGCTGCGACCAGCGACATCCGTCGTGACTCTCTAGTTTCGCAGGATATTCCTGGAAAGATGATTGCTCAGCAGTGCCATGACATCGCGAGTGGAGCACCTACAACCATCGGTGGCTTATACTTCAATGGCCTAGAAGATAAGAATTACGACGGTGACTTATTTGTATGCGCTGCTTCAGGACCTGGCAACTTTGATCGCACACCGAATTCATTAGAGCAAGCCAAGAGGAAACTGCGGAAGATGGCTTTGACGGAGTCGCCACCGCCTCCGAACGCGGCGCCGGCTAAGCCATCTACTACCCCTGGGCAACCACCTCCGCGAACGGTCTCACCAGCCGTGGGGGCTTTGAAGGCAGTCTCTAAAGCTGAGAAGCTGCAAGTACCGCCTTTCGATCTCGACGCAGCCTTTGACCCCGTTAGTGATGCGGTCAAGAAGTCCCGACAACTAATTGAGTACGCAAGAGACACCAGTGAGATAATGCATGATTCGAGAGGTGTCACTACACCGCACCGGTCTCTCTCGCTCCGAGCGAGTCCAGCTCAGCGACCCATGACTGGACCTGTAGCACCATTGACGCTGAAACAGCTTTCTCGGGAGCAGCTCAAACGCGACTCCGTCGTCACCCCGAAAGCCAAAGGCAAAGCGACGTCCCCTCTCACACCAGCCCGTCAAAGTAGACAAGCTCCTCCGCACCAGCTCAGTCCGACGGCAAATCGCCTATCGTCCGAAGACCTGTTCCCCGATATCTACAAGTCGCCAGCACTAGACAGTCCTTACCGCTCCCCCACGACTAGAGAACGTGACGAAGATCTCAACAATCGCCTCGCGCTGAACGCCAAGAAATCCGCACCTCCTGGTGTGGAAGTGCATGATTTCGCTACTGGCTTAAGGAACGTAAGCGGACTGTCGGAGCCTGGGAGCCTACGTGATGTGCTCTTGGAAGGAGCCCAGCGAAATGCGCCTAAAGGTGAGGGCATTGAGGTGCATGACTTCGCGGCTGGCGAGAGGGACGTGGAGGGGCTAAGTGAAGTTGATTGGGTACGTGTTCTCCTTCTCCGTTTACGAGCGAGTAGGAGAGGGGAACTCATGGCTATGCAATCCTCGCCTTGAGAAAGGCCTGCGATCGGATTCGCTTCAGCCCCGCTAGGTACATTCACTTAGTAGGACACATTGCTAATGCGATCGCTTTTCCCTTCCAGTGTCGAGCCTCGTCGTCCACAAAGTCAACGCCCTCTAAGCGGTCACTCGGCATTCAGCTGAAGTCCGGAGGCTGGTCGATAAGAGCGCCCAAGAGCTCGCCGATCGTGGAGACTAGCTCTGTCGATGCTGGACTAGTCAATGCGAGCATGTCACGGTTATACGATGTCGTTTCGCCGGTGAGCACGGCGTCTATGCGAGCCTGCCAGCCTGGTCAGTCTGCTACCATGAAGGAGAACGCTGCGCCCGCGGAAGAGACAGAAGCCATGCTGCCCGCAAAGCTGAGAGTGAAGCGGCGGAAGCGCCCGACTACACACTTCGTCGCAGAGTAGGAAGGAACGATGGAGGGACACTGAACACTCGCTAAAGGCACACCGCCCCGCACCGCGCGTGCAAGACTTCACTGGCAGTTCATAGCGAACGTAGTAAACAACGTTCACTTGTTCCCTTCACTCACCCACTCACCTTCAATCGTTCAACTCCATTGCACCCACACCCAACCACCCACAATGCCTCGCCTCCGCAAGAAGAAGACGGGCGTCGAACTGACCATGGAGCTCACGGCCCGCGATTCCGCAGCCCGCCGTGAGCGCGGCGAGGCAGCGCTACCGCTGAAAGCGATGACCATGGAGTACTTTGACAACTTGCATAAGGTATATGACTCCCAAAGAGATTCCCGTACAGCATCAGCATCCCGTGAGCGCGGCGGCAGCAGCAGCAGCAGCAATCGCATTCCCCTCCCCGTTGATCCTCAAGCGCGTCGCAAGGCACGCATTGCGGAGGAGATGAAGGCGAAGAATGTTGAGAACAGCAAGAAGGCGAATGAGAAGCGGCAGCAGGAGCTGCTGGATGACGATTGGAAGAAGAGGTATGCGAAGGCGAAGGCTGTGGCTGCAGAGGCTACGGCGAGGCTGGAGAAAGCTGAGGCAGACTTGAGGGAGGAGTATGAGGAGAAAATGAGGGGGAGACCGATGTTTGTGCTTGAAAGGGATGAGGAGGGAGTGATGGAGCCGATGCCCAAGGGCGCGTTCGGGGGGTTGGGGGTGGAGATGCAGCCGCAGCGCACTTTCGGCGATGATGACGTCGAGCCAATGGAGAAGCTACCTGCGACAGCATTGAATGATGATTTCGAGGAAGGAGAGATACGAGAGCACGAACTCCCACCTAGACCTCAGTCGCCACTACTACCTCCGACGCCGAAGATGACTTCTCGTGCCACGATGCCGAGACTGACGAGAGCAACTTCGACAAGCGATGTCAATGAGTCCAAGACCATTGCTCAAATTGCTGCCGAGAAGAAGGGAAAGCAGCCGATGAAAGAAGAGGAGGTGGTGCACGAGGCGACGGACGACCCAAATATTCTGCATTACGCCGATGTGTACGAGCAGACGCTATACGGCATGTTCGATGTCGCGCAGACGCCATTGATGCCTCCGTACCCCATCGCGACGCGCGACACAAATCAACTCAATGCGGCGTGTCTCGATCATGCCAGCAATACGATACGTAACCAGAATCTTGCCAGCGCTGAGAGCTATCCCAGCGTCATCGGACCGGACACGGACATCAGTATGGTCAAGGACCCGACCTTCTTCCACTATGCGCAGGACATGAAGAGAGAGCAGCAGTTCCAGGTTGTCAAGAAGTACAAGAAGATCTCGAGGCAGTTGGAAGCTGATCAGCTCGATCGCAAGATCGATCCGGATCAGGACGTTCTGGCGGGTAGAATCACTCCAGGACCAACAGGATCGGTGAATTATTTCACAAAGTACGGACAGTACTATGGAGAGGAACTGAGATCAGAGTACGAGGCAGAGAAGAAAGCGAAAGGTGAGTCCCCCAAGAGTAGTGAAGTGAGATCGAGGAGGCTTGGCAAAGCGGGGCGATTCCGCGCCTCGCGACTTGAGCAAACACGCGACTTTACTTTACCATTGACTGACTTCACTGCAATAGAAACCGCCAAACAAGAGCAATTCGAAGCTTGGCTTGCTAATCAACGCATCGATATCGACAGTCTGAGTATCACTGATATCAGAAAGCGCTGCCGATCTACCGAGTCCCTGAAGACCGCTTATCACGCGAGTGAAGCTCAGCAGATCCCACTATCCGCCTATCGTAGCCAGCACCCTGCACTGCGTCCAACAGCGACTCAGATCGAGTCCGACGAGGATTGTATTAGTGACCACCAGGTGTACTTGTACGAAGGCACCTGACTGCTCCACTTATTGAGTCCCCAAGATCATTCAGCTGGGAAGGAGATTCATTGCTCATCCCATTGCCCAATATGGCGAACAACAATGGCGCAGCAAACGCAGGGATGTACGCTGCAACAGCAGGTATCAACGGCATGCCGGCAGCAGGGCATCACAGCGATATGCAGACGCTCATGCAGAACATGGAGACTTTGTCAGGTTGGCTGCAGCAAAATCGCGAGGACTTCCTTCGTGTACAGGAGGGTTTGGAGCAAGTGGAGCGTAGGAATGTACGTGCTCTTGGATCACCACGAGAAGGGCGTGATCTTGGAGAAGAAGCGCATCGTAGTGACAGCTTCTGTAGGCTAGATATCCTCCAGGCTTGCCAGCTTTGCCTGGTATCAATGGAGACTCAGCTCAGTGTATGTGTATTCAGCGTCTTCTCTCATGCCATGCACTCCGCTAATGTCAAGCAATGACAGCTCCCCAAGCGGAAGACACACCCACCCTCACCACTCTTCGCCGCTCCCTCTCCGAGGCTACTGCACGCATCGCCGCGCTCCAGAACACCGCTACTGAACACGCCCGCCTTCAGTCACTCTACGAAGACACCTTGACGGAAGCCACCGAGCGCATACGGAACTACGTCTACGCCCAAAACGAGCATCTGCTAGCGGTTCATAAGCACTACACCGAGCTCCTTGCCCAAGCCCGCGACGAGACATTGACTGCACAGCGAGTCCACTCTGACTGGCAAGCGGGGTTAGGCAGATTAAATGAGGAGATGAGGAAGGTGGTGAAGTCTAGGGAGGAGGAAGGCGCGGGGCCATGGAGAAAGAAGGTCGGTGCATTGAGGGAGGAAAATGCGGTGCTGAGACGGTTAGCTGGGTGGCCGCCTGCTGAGCCAGAAGATGAGGCGGAAGGCGATGACGATGCGGAGAAGGAGCAGGAGCCTGTGATGGAGCAAGTGCACATGACTGGAGGTGACCTGCTGAAAGAGAGGGTGCTGCAGGAGAGGATGGGACAGCCAGCCGGTGGGCGCTGATCTCATCGATCATGTGGATGTCCGAAAGAGACATCTAGCGAGTGTGACCCTCGCCGATGAGTTAAGCCAGTCACAGGCTGTGTTGTCAGCATGGCGCTCCGGTTTGGCCGAGGTAACGGCGGTTGTTGGAGCCATCATAGCCCGACTGCGGGTCCAACGATCAGACGCGCAAGTACAACAGGCTCGTATGATAGTACAGCCCGACTACGGCCGGCTGAGCTTGTACGACCTGGTATCTCGAGCGCCTCAGTGCACGGCGCTATGTCAACTGCACTATAACTTGATAGATTTGTTCGTGCCTGAGGCTTATGATTGCAGCCTAGCAGGGCACGTCGCCTTTATCACAGATTTTGGAGGTACACCAGGATCAAACGCCGTGTACTATATAATGGGAAGAATAATCAATGCAAATGTTATCGCTTTCCAGAGCAGCTCTCTTCCCAGTGAGGAGCGGGCATTGCCGCAGGCTTGATCTTCCAACCGCGCAACCTCACTTCCACCCCATCCGTCTCAGACCCATCACCTTGGTCGATATTCGCTCTGGACCTACTTGAGACGATAGCATGTCCATTCGTCTCTTCGGAGCCATCAAGTCGCGAAATGTTCGAGAGATGTCTGGACGCTCTCGCTTCCCTGTCGACGAGACATGGCGGAGCTGACAAGCTCATGCAGTTGCTGCAGATCAGCCTCGCTACCAGACAATCACACACCCTGGACACGGTTGGATTGGGTCACAGCCTGTCAACTTCGGTCACATAGTAGCCCGATGATCAGCAGCCGTTCGAAGTTGAGCGAGGCTGGCTGTAGGGCTGTCGACCATCAATATGGCACTCTACAGAGATGCTATATCGAGCATATGAGCTCACTGTGGTGATCGTAGTGAGTGCGTATCGTAGGTCTTCGACAACTCCGCAGTGTGATCCGACTCTAGGAAATTTCGGGTGCAAAGCACTAAATGGGCGAGACTATGGACGCATGTCTATGTCTCCATTATAACTTGCTAGGATATAGTCGGTGTCGGCATCCCCTGTTGGCTGCAGTGCGATCCGGATGTGTCTCGTTCCGAAGGCCAGACACTTCTTGCTCCCGCTTGTCGGGCCACCGCCTTCGATGTGGAGTACAGCCTACCACATATGCTGCGACCGCCCGGGCTCGAGACCTGCCCTTCAGCTGCGCCAGAGACTACTTGTCGGCTGCGGACCCGCCCTTCGTAAATTCTTTGCTGTCCGTCACGGTAGCTCCGAGCCTATGAGACTCCTGTCGAGGTGTCAGCCAAGGGTCATCCGATGATCGCAGCCCGGCCGGCCAAATGCAGGCCAGAAATCTCTCCCACGCTGGTATGAGCAGCGCGATGTGGCTTGGGTCGACGAGGCTCTGTGTCGCGCGGTCAGGTCATACCATACCGAAGGCTGGCTCGCACAGCTCATCTCGAGCCAGCCACTGTCGAGTGTAGACAAGGCAGCACGGTCTCGATGTCATCTGTTTCGGGTCTTGATGGAATGGAGATTCATAAGGAAGTATAAATGTTGCCATCTCGAGTTCGTGAAAGTCAAAGTTCGATCTACTAGACCTACGTCTTCGCTTCTAAAATGCTCTCCCCCAGGTACGTCGTTGCAGTGCTCGCCGCACTCGCGGCTAGTGTCTCGGCGAGGTTGACCACGACGCCTGCAACCACCGGATCGACCGTAACAAAGTCCTA
>JAVRRP010000771.1:0-14051 GCA_036872775.1 Oleoguttula sp. CCFEE 5521 | reverse complement strand
CAACCACCCACCGCGCTTCCTTGCTCCCCTCCTACCACAACACCGCCTCGCCACCATACCCTACCGCAGCGCCGATCTCACCAACGAGCAAGTACTCTCGCACCACCGACTGCCCAAAGAAGAGTGTCTGGGGTGCGTTCACTCGAGGTCGCAAAAGCGGGAGAGCTAGTGTGGGCCCGCAGTTGCCTGTCAATGTTGAGAAGGAGGTGGAGATCTCGGGGCCGATCGGGGTGAACCCGCAATTCGCCCATCTGGTCGCCCCGGCCAGACAGTGCTTTCCACCCGAGCAGAGGTGGCGAGGCTGAGGCGTTTAGATGGAGACCCAACTAGGAGAGATATGACAAAGGGATTGCTGTGATGGAAAAGTGGCGTTTTTGATTCCGAGGGTTGGTCATGATATCCAATTTGCTTCATGGGGTTGCGAGTAAGACTATTGACGACGCGATGGACAGAACGAGGACCGCACATGCTCAGATATCTCGTAATGACGGTCATTACATCTTCTCAACGTGCTCGGTACTGCAGATGAGTCTCGTGCTCGCGCTTACATATCTGATACCGTTTCACAGACCCAAACGACATGATACTCGGAAAGAGCAGCTTGGCGTCAGCTTCTTGGAACTCCGCAGGATCACCGCCCACGATGAGCCCTGCACAGCTAAGCATGAGATACATGCGAATGCGGTGCTCTTGTCGTGTTGCGACTTGCATAGTGCTAGTGGGCAGCATGGCGCATGCGACCTTGTCGGGGACCTTCGATCGAGCAGGGACGCAAAACCATCAACCTATAAGTCCTGCGGTAGTACGCACAGATATTTCATCGACTACGTCCTGTCTGCTCTTCTCGATGAACCTCTCACGCGTGCCTGTGCCCTTGGACAACAAGCCATGACTATAGTACCCCCCACCATCACCTAATGCTGGGCGAGGCTGTTGGTGCTGCATTTGGGGGTTGATATCACTCGGGTCTGATGTCAAGAATAGGGGAAGGGAGTGGATGACTAGCAGGACATACAGTGCAGACTCTAGTTCGTCTGCTTTCAGACCAATTTTCCTCTGAAGCGAAAGTCTGTAGATGCCCAATGCTGCTGTCGGATATGTCGCGACGGCTTCTATGCTGCTCCAATGTCGCTGAGACAAATCCTGATATTGCTAACATCAGCCCCATAGAGGTGCATCTCTCTGTCTCATTTCCACTGGAATCTCGCTGCTGTGGTCCGGCAGATAGTTGCACCAGAAACCTTCAGGCTTTTGGCAGAGCTGACACAGCCTCTCCTCGAGACGTGCGTTACTGGCACACATCGCATTCCGGGTCTTCTATCTAATTGCAGTGGTGATTTCTCACGGGAACATCATACGATGAAGTTCGAAGACGAGGATGCCAATCGACCTGAACACCGAGATCATTTTCCCCCAGCTCCGCGAACCGCCAAGCCTCCATGATCGACGTCCGCGATGCTCAAAGTGGCACAACGCAGCGCCATGCGAGGTCGATCATGCTGATCCATCTCCACTTGGCGACCAACCCCAAGGCCTTCAGCCTCATGGCAGTGCATTTAGGGAGGACGATCGACTCGGACTGCCCGAAACGGACGAGCATATACAACGATGCGGTCTCGCGACCCTCAAATGCTTCCTTTGGGCTGAGAGGGCGACATTGTGGGCTTGCTACAAAGCTGTGACCAGAATATGCCAGGCGTACCGTCGGGACGTGGATGCGAAGCTTGCCGTAAGGCGAAGAAGAAGGTATGGAAGTTGACCTCCACTCGTCGATTCCTTCGCAGCTGATCACTCCACAGTGCGGCCAAGAGCTCCCTTCCTGTTTGAGATGCACGCGGCGCGGACTGCAGTGCAACGGCAACGGGAAGCGAAGGTACAAGTTCATCCACGAGGAGGTCGCCCCGAAGCGCAAGAAAGAGCCTTCGCCCGACAAGGCCGTGATCTGCCTCGCTAAGCCTACTCCCGCACTCAGTGACGAGATCTCATTGCTTACGAGTGCTTTCGTGTCTACCCTAAGCATCACCGATCCCAGGTACAGTGTCATGTGCTATGGGGTGTTCCTACCCGATATTCCGGCGCGAATGGGAAAGCACCCGGCCCTGGATGCGTCAATAGCTGCGTTGACGCATGCATATCCTGTGGTGCATACTTCGCAACCTAGCCCACTAGCACTCTGGAAGTACGGCACTGCGTTAACGGCGCTGCGGGTCGCGCTGGACGATGAGAATGTCAAGGAGAGCATGTTGGAGATCTTGTGTGCAATTTACTTCCTCATGGTCACGCAGGTGTGTTGATCGACATTCGTTCTGACTTGCCTAGCTGACTGTAAGTAGACCTGGCTCTCAAGGCCAGGGGAACCGACACTCAGCCATGGCGAAGCCATCGCGAGCGTTCTGGATACCGTAGCCGGTACATTTGACATTACAAGTTTAGGAGATGGCTTCGCGCATCAATTACTCGCAGCTCTCTGTCTCGTAGTCGTGCGTCTTGCAGCTCCATCGGCTGCCCTTGGGCAGAACGCTAACGATACTCACAGCTAATGGAATCCGTCTTCAACCCCAATTGCAACCTGCATCCCTGGTACTACACCAACATCGTCGCCCTCTCCGGTCCTGCCAGCCCCCGCAGACTGGACACGCATGCCTCCAAGAATGGAGGTCTCACCAACGACAGCCTTTGCCTCGCGACCTTGGCACGAATACCAAGATACGTCCGAACCCCTGATATGTATTTTTTGGAGATAAGCACCGCCTACCGATATGCTCTCGCAGACCTCAATGAACTCAGCGCCAGCAAAGCCCTCTTCCTCACGCACATCGCCTCCCTCCCAAGTCACTCCAAATCACCTCTCGGAAACCTCCTCCCCCTCCTCCAAACAGCCCACGGCATGCTCCTAGCCGTAACCCTAATCTACAACATCCTTCTCTCCCTACCCTCCCCCTCCTTCTCCCCCACACCACCAACTCTCACCAACTCGCCCTCCGGCCCCTCAACCCCGTTCTCCACCCTTCCCTCGCAATCAGACCTCTCCCACTCCGCCTCCCACCTCATCTCCGAAATCCTCATCCTAGCCCACACAGTCTCCCGCTACCGGCCCCTAGGCGCAGCCTACATGCCCATCGCGCTCGTGGCGGCTTACATAGTCTGCCCCGCCTCACCGCCAAACTCTAGCGAGCAGGACTTGCTGATGCAGATGCTGCGGGAATGGGAGACGGATTTTGGGTGTTCTGAGTGGGTTGGGGTGGCGGAGAGGTGCAGCGGCAAGTTTTGGGAGCTGCGGAGAAGAGGGAAGGGGTGGGGGATGATGATGCAGGTTGTTGAGTTGAAGGGCGGGAGCGAGATGGCAAATGGGGAGGCGGGGTTGCTTAATGCGGAGGAGAAGTTGGGAGGATGTGGTGATGTCGGGTGTGCTGTGCAGTGAAATGCTTCCTGAAGAGTAGAGGGTGCAATCAAGTATGATTATATAAAGAGATGAGAGGACGGGAGCATGTGGTGGGTTGAGTGGAGTATTTGGTATTTCTGTTGCCTTGCGGTCTAGCAACAATCAAGTCTAAGCGAGGAGCTGCGTTGCCCGATTCCGTGCCAATGCCCGAATGCTTCCCCTGAAATCTCAGCTGAGCTTCCTACCCTTGCCTCCCACTCTCACACGCCCTTCGTGCTCCCCAATTGCATCCTCGTCTACCTCAACATCTAAGTCCATAGCATCTGTACAAGCTCTCGCCGCGACAGGTAGCAAGCCTGCTCCTCGCGGCACAGGCGCATGACCCTCTTCTTCCGAAGCAGAGCCATGCTCGTCCTCATCCTCGCGATCGCTAATCAGCCCGGGGTCATCCGTGGTGTGTGGCGATAGTGAGGAAGCATGCAGACGCTCATGCTGGGCATCAAGCGCTAGAGGTGAGGGTTGGTGCTGTGCAGGTTGGCGATAGCCCTTGCGGCTGGACGGGCGGGCAGCACCGGGGTGAGTGAGAGGTAGAGACTTGCCGCGTGAAGGCGCGGGGGTGTAGTCAGGAGATTGCGGACCAGAGTCGCGAGGCGAGAGCAGATGGTCGTCGTCGTGGGTTACATCGACAGGCCGGCGGGCATTCGCGATTGCGAGGTCTAGATCGACACCCACGTTACTTCTTGCGAGCAGCGCTGACAGGTGGGGTGCGCGGCTTGAGGGATTGAGAGGCGTCTGTTGACCAAGCATGCTCAGCCCTGGTCGAGCAAGAGGCGCTGCTGGCTTGAGAGGACGCCGTCTGGCCGCTGCTTGAGGCTTCGTTCGCGGGAGGCCGTTGCCCTGAACATTGTAGGGATGAACAGCGCCGTGCGGAAGCGGCTGCATTGGTGCGGTGGCCATGCGCGCTGCCCGGGTGGTCGGCTTTGATACCGGTGTTGCCTGCGTTTCCGCGGGTAGGCTTGCGATCTCGTCGTCGTCCATCGGGCGTCCGCAGCTCACTGCTGCTTGATCGTGCGACTTGTAGTCCACTTTGTGTGCTATACGGCAATGGTTGAGGAAGCCTTGAATACTGTTCATGTCACCGCGATTGCACTCGTTGCAGACTAGCTTCACCAGTCGTCCATCGGTAGATCTTCGCAGAATGAGTGGCCCGGACTTCTCCTTCCTTGTCGGTGGCGGCGGATAATTTGGCAGACTGGGTGGAAATGCGCCAATTTGAACAGGTGCGGCGATTGCTTTGCTGGCAGTCTTCCTTCCAGATCCTGTTGGACGACCTGACCGGCTCGCGATCTGCTCTGGAGTTTCGATGGGTGCAGTGTAGAGTGAAAGGCGCTCAGTGTCGAAAGCAGGATCTTTCAACAGCCACTGAGCGTAATGACGACTGTATGGACCGTCTGTCACGCCATAAGGTGGAGCAAATGCAGCTTGAGAGGATGCAGAGCTTGGAACTATTGCTGGGCCAGTGCCAGTAGATACAGCCTCTGAAGGTCGTAAGGTGCCCGGGAAAGGTCGCAACTCGCATCGTCGAAGTTGCTCCAACGCAATCTTACACTTCGTCTCCTCCTGCTCGATAAGCCGCAGCTCGTTGTGCTTTAGAAGGATCTGCATGTTGAGCTGGTTTGCGAGCATTTGCTGTAAGGGCGTTCTCGATTCGGGCTCGACTGTAGTTACTGCCGAAACATCGAGCATCTCGTGATCACGAGCCTCCATGTTCGGCTTCGAGTCCACAGGATTACTCGGCGTAGGCTCGCGATGTGACTCACCGAACACCGAATCGGTACGATTCAAGTCGATATGGTGTGGTGACAAGGCGCCAGCAAGATACTCGGAGCGATTGAACGCTGTCGTTGGCGTCGCTCCAGGTGTTGCGTATGCTAGCGACGCAAGATTGATATTATCCGTGGGTATGTTTGCGATGTCGAGTGGCAGTGTTTGCGCCGAGATGTCGCCTGATCTCGACTTCTTTGCGGGGTCGGACAATGACGGAGCAGCTGGACTTGATGCACGCTTTCTCTTATTGATGTTGGCGGCCGCAGGCACCACTGCAGGAGCTGTTGCCTTGCCAGCCGGCTGTTCGTTGGCCCGTGCCAGACGAAACGTACTTTGCATGTTGTCGAGTGGTGAAGGGTGACTTAAGCCAGTGACTGCTCATGTGTGGCCCGTATTGCCATTCACACGACCGTAGTATTGTATGCGACAGAACCAGTCTTGTCGCAGGGTGTGCAGTGGTCGCGATGAGGTGACCTTCAGGTATGACTCAGCGGACACTTGGTGGCGAGAAGGTCGAGAGTCGACAGCAAAGTGTATGAGGGGTCGTGGTATTGCGGTGGCACAGTGTTGGCGACAAATGTCGTTAAGTCGGGAGGTCGGAGTGAAGGTCGCACGAGGCAAGAGCGTCGGCGGCGAGGAAGGGACGATAGTAGTACAATAACAAACGCTGCAAAGGTAATAAAACAAGTCTATGAGGAAGGCGCGAAGGAAATGGCGCAGCGCGGAGCAGTAATTAGGCCGTAAAGTGTAGTTATTTTAGGCAGTGAAGCCGTTTGTGGAAGAAGAGGAAGATTAGAAGTGGTGTGGTGGTGGTGTAGCAGAAGGAGGACAGCAAGAGAGGTGGGCGCGCACACGAAACGGCACAGTGCACAGGGAGGTCCCCACAAAAAGACGAGTCTTGACGCATAATCTGCGCCTTCCCGTCGCACCCGCGCACTACCGCCCTGGCACCGCGGCGTTCGTTGTTTGCTCCTATTGGCGCGCCAGATCTGACGCTTTCCTTCTGCTGAACTCAGTGCTTCGAGAAGGTCGCTGTGACCGTATTGCTGATGATGAGCAGATGTTCGATGCCCGGACATGCAAGGTCGCCATGCTGGCGGTGGCAGGCGCACTGTCAGACAAGACCGGAAAGCCAGGAATGCCATGTCAACGACGCGTCAACATGGACCCCGCTGGCCCGGCGCGGAAGTGCTGATGGTGTTGCCGAGTTGTGACTCGTTTGCGACATCAGCGAGCTTCCCCTGCTAGAGCTGTACACGTCCGGCATGCAACCTAGATAGAGCGCATCTATCAGATCGCGAGGCTTGCATATCGATCACGTGGACTGCACGTAAGCCTTATCGAAGTGCAGCGGCTCGGCGCCTCCCACTCTATCGAACCAAGATGTCCTTGACACGGGCTGCCGTGATTTGGTCTAGAGCTGCGATCTTGTCAGCTGCCGTGCAGATGTCGTGCGAGCTGTCGGTGTCAGGGCCGAAGGTATGATAGAGCTATGGGAAAGTATGCTCGAAGTGTGCTGTTCTCGCAAATGGCTCCAGTGTTGCGGCACGGGAGCGGGGTGTTCTATAACACTTGCTGAAGACATCATCCTGTTCATCAACCAGAGTGACACGCACATGAATCGCGGGTATCGACGTGCCAAGGGATTTGTAGATGTTACTCGTGGTTTTATGGCCGCTACAGCCTCACTTCATTTTGTCAACCCACTCAGATCGCGACTGTGAGGCTGCTCAAGTACTACAATGAAGCCTCATTGATCAGCACGCCTAAGGACGCCCTCGCCCTCGGCAGGATGGCTTTCGACGATGCGATCCTCGAATCCAAATATGCCATCGCGCGTATGCGCATTCGCTCCGGCACTCAAGTCTCCACTCGCACTGCTCAAGTGATCTCGAAGCTCGCTTCTCCCACTCCCGACGACTTGAGTCCGGCGCTTGTAGTCCTCCAAGCCAGCAATCGGGACGCCAATAAGCTTATCACTGTCACTGAGATCGCCAAACGAGACCTACTCTCGAACGGCATCCAGGTGTTCCAGTACACAGCCCTTTCATCGCAGATGATCGAGATTGAGCGAAAGCCTGCACCAAAACCACCGACTGCGACTGGAGCTGGTGGTGAGGAGGGCGAGGTGTCGGATGATGCGTTCCAAACAATTGGCGAGACTGACATCAAGGTCCTGGGACCGAAGACACGAGCAGTGCCTGTCTTGACTGTCTACCTGGCGTCGAGACCGGTGAGGGAGCTGAAAGTCGAGTTCGGGTGAGTTGATGCAAGTTACCCAGAGTCTGAGCCGTTTTCGCTAATCAAGCACAGAGAGCAAAGAAGCTGATGCTCATAGAGCTACATGCATTGTGCGTCCGGCTGGGACTTCCACGTCTGTCGATTGGATACTGAACCTCGCATTCGCAAGCAGCCACCAGTGTACGACCTTCGTGTGGCGTCGTCTGGCATATATGCTCCATGCGGTCGACCGCCAACGGCTAACAAGACCAAGTACGCCCAGCTCTGCTCCAGACAAGGTGACTAAATGCACTCTCAAACTGAGATCTTCTTCTCGGCCGTGGAGATTCGCAAGGTGAGAGCTGGGCGGTGCAATTGGGACCTCTGAAGTGGCATACCCCCGACAGAAGTTCAAACAAAGCTTATGGACCTCCATGATGACTGTCTCGTGGCCACGATCTACCTCACAGGAGATTGCGCTTCGAAGCTGAGTTTGGAAGCTGTACTTGGGTGATGAAGCTCGAGTCTTCGTGCACTTGGCCAACGCACAATGCCTTTGACACCAACTTGAGATCAGCAGAGAAGACGATGTGAGCACCGGAAGTAGCTCACTGTTCACGATGATCATCACAACGAACCTGCCGTACATGCCTCGAGTTCCGCACCGGCTAAGCATGAACCATGCGTGTAGGACCTAGCCCCGGGGTACCCTGTAGTCAAATGCTGGGTACTCTACACAAGTAGATACTTTGTACTACATACAAGCTTACAACACTCTACACATATGCAAAGTCCCTACACCCAGCCCTGAACGCCATCGCTCAAATCCAAAAAGTCCACCAGCTCCTCACCCTTCATCAGCCTGATGCTCAAACACAACCTTCGCCTCCTTGACCGGATGCAGCAGCATAGGCGGCAAACACATCCTGCCCTCGCCATCCTCCCTCGCCTCGTCTTCCTCGCCGCCATCCCCATCAACCTTCAGGCCCAGCCACCTTCGCCACAGATTTCCTGCAAAACCCGCGTCATAGTACCAAGTCGTGCCGCGAAAGTTGTGCTGTCGTTCATCACTGAAAACAGAAGTTCGAGATCCGCCACTCGCGCCATTCCGCCCGTTGTTGAAGATAGCCGCTACATAGCTCGTCGGCCACGCGCGGTCGATGTAAACCGGATGAGGGATATAGACGGCTTTATAGCCGTGGTGGAGGGCTACGCTGCCAGGCCACATTTCCGAGAACATCGAATGTCTCTCCAACGCCGTCTCGCGATGCATCGTCTCCAATAACCTCCTACTGAGCCTCGAAGCTGTGATAATCGCCGTTCGTCGCGGTGGGTAGGATGCTGTCGTGTTGTAGCCAGTGACGTCTTCAGCTAAAATCCAGTTCGTGCCAGAGGGGTCGAAGAGCGGGTTGAAAGTCATGAAGTCTGCTTCTTCGCCTACGCCCCAGGTATAGGCGTCAGCATCGTAGGATGTGGGCGGCTTGGGATCCGCGTCAGGAGAGTCAGTCTTATCGCCTTCTCCATCAGGTCGCAGCGGGCCCCAGATCGGCGCTTCCGGGCGTGTAGACGAGGTGTCCGGCGTGCCGGGCTTGGCGTAAAGATTCGTCTTGGAAGCTGTGCCGTGGTCGATGTGCACGCGCACCATCTGGCGGAAGTCCTCCCAGGAGCCGTGCTCGGAGGGTATGTAGAACCTCGCATTCCGCTCCCAGAGTCCTTTCCGCGGTTGCTGTTTTGCCCAGTGCGAGACTTGGTCGAACAGGTGGTAGAAGTGGCCTGTATATCTGATATCCATCTCCCAGTGCCAGAAGAAGTCGTACTCGGGGTGTTGGTGGGCGAAGTACTGCATGGGCATGTATGTGCTTCGGTAGACGCCGTGAACTGGGAGGTCACGGTAGAAGCTCTCTGCTAGACCGCCGTAGATCAGCCCCATCTGCCGTTCTGACCACAGCGTTCCCATGCCGCGAAATTCTGCCGGGAGAATGTCGTCCAGCACTCGTTGGTAGACGGCATCATCGGCCCAGATCAGGAGATTCTCGTCTTTGACGTGGACGAGGAACTGGACGACGTACTCGGCACCGGATTGAAGGGAGAGCTCGTTGACCAGGGAGCGGAGGTAGAAGAGGTTCTCGGGGGTGAAGTCGTAACCTTGCCATACGCGTATGATCACAGCTGTGCGCGGAAGATATTTCTTGCCCTTGCTGTTCTTCTCCGGCCGCTCTTCCTCTTCTGGAGATCTTATGGCGTGTGCGCTGGGCCCGCCAGCGCCCATGTTGGTGAAGAAGTGGTTCCGCCCTTTCGGCAGTGGTCTGAAGCGCGCAGCATTCGCCTCTATGCATGCCTCTTGCGCCTCTCCTAAATTCACATCCCTCCAATCCACCTCCTTGCCCTCAGCAATCACATCCTCCATCCCCTCCCGATACCCTTCCAGCCCTGCTCCACTGCCTCCATACTTCCGACTATACCCATACCCGTACGCGCCCAATCTCCCAAACCGCTCAAAACACACATCTCTCCTCAGACCCAATGCTTCATAGCTCCCCATTACAGGGTCCGGAAATCCCTCCGTCACACCCTCGTAGGCCCACACCTCCGGCACCTCGATCTTCTTCTCCACGTCCAACCAGCACTTCACCGGCTCCTCGAAGCCTTTACCTCTTCTTATGCTGAGGCTGACAGCATTGAACACACCTACTTCCTGTCTCCACGTATCACTCACCGCGCGCTTCTCAAATCCCTTCGTCCCATCCACGCCCCGGTCCTCCTCTCCCTTGACCCTCATAGCCTCAGCCGCTAGCCTCCTTCCCTCCTCACTCGCACTCACGGGATATTCCGCCACGTTCCCCTCCCTTCCAACCAACGTCCTGATGCCCCCATGATACCTCTTCAGAAACGGAAACTGTTCCCAAGCCGGCGGACCCGCGGGCGGTTTCCCCTTCCCCGAAGCGACTAAACTCCTACTCCGACTTGCGCCTGTGAAGAGGAAGAGGATGAAGGAGACAAGGGCGAGGGAGGTGAGGAGCGTGAAGTAGCGCGTGAAGCGGCGGCGGGGGAGGGCGTAGGCCAGTGACGGGAAGGATGTGGAGGATCGAGACGAGGGCGCTGGTTGGGAGAGCATTGGGTGGGATTGCACCAGGGAGGGCGCTGTGTCGGAGTCGGAGTCAGGGTCTGGAGGCTTTTCTGTTGATCTCCAGGCGCCGGAGAGGGAGCGGTAGCGGGAGGGCATTGTGCCTTTATGGGGAGTGGTCTCCAGGGAGGGGCATTGGGGTCGTGTCAAGGGTGGCTGTCGCGTGTCGATGGGCGAGCGCGGAGGACTATGCAAATATACAGTGCTATGTACAAGCGAGACTAGATAGTAGACTGTGCGAGAGAAAACTGTATGCTACCTCAATAATATGACACGAACACCCATCCAAGATGCTGTACTCGGAGCCAAGCCACGGCCAAACAAACCCGCCCAAAACAGCTAGCGCATCGCAAGAGCAGGGCACGAGAGCAGACATGGTAGGGCAGGCAGGTATGGCACAACATCTATCGTACGCCATGCAAGACTCACCGCCAGATCGTTGTGTTGTGGCCTAGTCTTCACTCATGCTCACGTCCTCTCTCTCCTCTCTCTCCTCCTCCTCACCCTCTCTCCCCGCAACCTGCTCAGCCTCCTCATCATCCTCAATCTTCACAGCCCAATTCGGCGAATCGCCCTCCCTGACTCTCGCCCATCGATCATTCACTTGCATTGGCTCTTCACCTTCCTCTACTTCGCTCTCCTCGAGCACATACTCATCCCTCTCCTCATCAGCCGTCCACTCCCTCGCATCACCGTTGCCTGGCCCATGTCCATTTGTTGCAACCTCCAGCTCCGCCTCAACCGTCGCCTCAGCCTCCCGATCCGCAGCTTCGGCTTCACGGTGGATTTCCAAATCTGTAAGAGCCAGGCGCTTGCACTCCACTGTCCACTCAGCGCACTTATACTTCTCGATAGCCGAGAGGAGCGTGCGATCCATGGATTCGTTGTCTTTGATCACGCCTGCAAGCCAGTCGGCGCCGTGTTGCAAGTAGGCGAGCTCCGTAGCGGTGGTCCCCGCGTCGTGAACGTCGGCAGGATCCAAGATCTGCGTGAAGCCTTGCGTGAAAAGCAGGTTATCTGTGCCGAGCATGACAGTATGGTAGAGCGGCGTATTGCGAAGGAGGTCGTGAGTTTCGTCCTCGGGTCTGGACTCATGCTTGCGATTCAGAGCACCCCAGTTGGTGGAGACGTAGACCCTTTTCCAGATAAGACGGAGGAGATACTCTGCGCGACCAGGGTCCAGTTGGGGCCAATTGACGTTGAGGACTTGCAGCGCCAGGTAGAAGCTGGATTCGTGAAGCGAGGTGTCCGGGTCTCTGGTGTCGTACTGGTCTGTCAAGGTCAGAGCATCGATCAGCTCTTCGAGCGACAGCGCAATGTGTGATACGACTTTGCCGAGCGTGTTCTCCAGTTGCGCAAACAAAGTAGGATGGTACTTCCGCGTCGTCCTAGCGTACAGCTCAAGTGCTATCTCGAGCTCGGCTGGCGGATCTATCGCTGCGTGGATCTCGGGTAGTAGGTATGCGTACACGCGACGCTGCGTGGATGCGGTGAGGAGCTCGCCTTCGAGGAGGGTGGCCATGGGTTGCTTGTCCGTGGATGATGATGAAGGTGGTAGCGCGGCAAGCAGACTGAGCTTGGCGAGTGAGAGTTGCACTTCTTTGCTCCACAGGATGTCCTCTTGCTCTGTAGCGATCATCTTGAGCATCCCACTGGCATGCGCGTAGTCCTTGTCAGCCATGACATCGTTGATCCAACACAGCTTCGCTCTTGCCGGATCTGCACGAAGCCAAGTCTTGAGGTACTTGCCCCAGTGCTCTTGGGCGTTCTTGAAGAAGTCACCAGCATTGCCCTGCATCAGCCCATAGTCGAAGACCGCATTCCCAAACTCGTCGCCGAATTTTCGGAAGTATCTTCCGATGCGAGCGGTATTCTCGTCCATCCTGGGCTTGACCACCTCCTTGCTAATGCCTGCAGACTCGCCATAGCTCTGACTCAGGTACGTAGCTTCGTCTACAATCATCCTGGTCAGACTGTGCATGTCCCTGTACTTCTCGGCTAGGTGCAGCGCGGCAGGAAGTTGGCCGATATTCACGAGGTCTCGCAGCTGCTCAGTACGGGCCTTGATGCCGTTCTCCTGCAAGGCCTTCGCTTCTGCCAGATACCGCGATCCGCCGCGCGATCGAGTCCAATGGCCGCGCTCTTCGTACATGTAGCATGTGAGTTGAACAAGCTGAGCGTTCTCGATTGCGACTTTGCTGCAAAGATCTTCCGTCTCGGCCTCATAAGCCGATTCCGATATCTGACCGGCAAGCTTGGTCAAGGGCCCAATGCTCTTCAGCATCGTCTGGCCAGAAGTCCAGAACTCAGGAATTTTGATGTATGCGGCGTCGTCGGTGAGTATACCCTCGGGCATGCTGTCAGGCTGGAGGCCATAAAGCTCAGCGTTGTCGACACGGAATGTGAGTGCAGTCTCCAGCACGCTGATCCAGATATCATCGGCCTCGGACGCTAGGCGCAGTATGAAAGCCGCGGGTCGCTCGCCCTCTTCGACAAGGTCATGCACCACGCTGTAAGCATGGCAGAGAATCTTGTCGAGGTACGCGAGCTGCAGTACGAACATCTGCCTCAGTTGCTCATCCGAAGAGGGTATCTGCTTCACGGCAGTGTACTCGACCTCCTGTAACATACGCACGCACTCGTGGAGCAAGGTGGCTCGTGGCTTTTCCTCGAGTTTTGCGTTGGCTCTGTGCTTCTCTGACACCTGCCACAGAGCTTGGCCGGCAGCAAGTCGTTCCGCATCCCAAAGCAGTCGCCATGTGGCCTCGTGTGATAGTGGAGGGTAGCTAGACTGCACATGCGCGATCAATGTGTTCAGTGCCTTTGCCCGACGTGCCAAATTATCCTCGATCGAGACCGGGGATGACGAGATCATCGAGGTCTGCGAAGTGAGAATCTCGTGACTAATCGCCAAGACAGCGTTCTCCAACTCTGGCTGCGTGCGTGTCTTCTTCTCATATCTCGAGAGATCTAGCGCGTTATCCAGCAAAACCCCGAAGAACACAGCCTGCTCGATCTTACTCTTAGTAGAGATCTGCGACAGACCAGGATCCTCCGAGGAATCAATGTTGGTAAGGCGCATCAGCCCAGCGCCTTGAACGAAGATGCAGCAAGCCGCTAGAGCCGATCGCGTGTCTTCTGACTCGATACCTGTGAATGCAAAGCCCCTGTCGCTGCGCAAGTAGACGGCGTCCTGAAGGGGCTGAGGTGCGATGTAAGACTCGTCACCGTGGAACTGAGCCTCTGGGTCTGCGTCGTTTGGGCGATTTAGTGCCACCATGACGATCGCGTCTTCGAACATGATAATTGCTGTGTGGCCAGGCCGTGGCAGGACGAGCTTTGGTGCGGAGGTGCTCAATCCTGTTGGCTGATACGAGGAGACCGCATGCATCTGTTTGATCATGGCTGACGTGCCACTCAGACTCATCTCGCACAAGCAGTGGAGTTGCTGGCCCACTTGACCAACTTTGTACAGAAGCAGCACGTCCAGCGGCTTGT
>JAVRRP010000770.1:0-14054 GCA_036872775.1 Oleoguttula sp. CCFEE 5521 | reverse complement strand
CCAGCGAGCACCCTGTGTCTTGTCGCCTGCCACATCCACGATCGTGCCTCCCTCGATGAACATGGGTACAAGCGCCTGTACATTCGCCAGTATGCGCTCTGCTAAACCATCATTCACATCCGAGACCCAGACCTCGTAC
This sequence comes from Oleoguttula sp. CCFEE 5521, assembly GCA_036872775.1. NCBI lineage: Eukaryota > Fungi > Ascomycota > Dothideomycetes > Mycosphaerellales > Teratosphaeriaceae > Oleoguttula > Oleoguttula sp. CCFEE 5521. The sequence goes on along the minus strand of JAVRRP010000770.1, from coordinate 13,915 downwards.
TTTCCTCCATCCTTCGTATAGCTGTGCGTCAACTCGCCAGGCGGCCGTTCTGGCAAGTCGCGTTCCACCACAGGCCCTGAGAACGCACATTCGGGCAGGAAGTCCTCGAGTGCGACCTTGATGTCGGTAGGCTCGACTCCAGCAGATGATGGGAACTTCTCATCCCAGGTGATCTCGAGCTTCGGTTGGAGGTCAAATTGGCGGAGGCGTAAATCGATTGCCAGACCTTGGTAGCCGAAGATGGACTCCTCTTCGCCGAAGATGGGGTATGTGAAGGCAGGCTTGAAGGTCTCATCGAGGCCTTCAAGGTGAAAGGTGAAGCATTCGTTGCTGTTGCTGGACCACTCGGCGACTTGCTCCTCGATCGTCTCCGAGTCGACACCGCTGTCTTCTGCGTCCATGATTGACAAAGGGGGGTGTGATGGGCGAGTGGTGTGTGTCCAGTTGCGATCGAACGACGTGAGGAAGTAGCTCAAGTGATCTGCACTTTAGGCGCGTCGCGTGTCGGCGATTTGACGCGAGGAACGCTCATCTGTAGAAGTGTTGTCGTTGATGTGCTCCGAGTCACTAAGAAGCCCCTCGAATGTTTGGTGACAGACTGGTCTCATAGTTCATTTTCCTGCCGCAGATACTCTCAGCGATCATCACTCGCGCGCTTAAGATCTCAGATGCTTCCTGTATTTCCATTATCATGCGTAAACGCCTGATCGAGACTTGGAGCAGGAACGACGGGTTTATGTCTTGGCGGCACGAATTTGTTCAACGAGCGCTCTACGATTGCATATGTATCAATTGCTTCACTTGTCGGAGAATGTCGGTAAAGTAAAGGGGCACTCTTCCTCACGAATTTGTGCTACTCTTCATGCGTACACTCCCGCTGATCCAAGCCCCAGCGTTCGCATATTTCGATATTAAGATCTCGAGTCCTACCCGCTCAAACACTGCCGCAAGGGCTTACTCAAGGGATCTCCCATGAAGTCGTAGCCGGGTGCTTTGGACGACACATTGCGTTCTTGAGCGCCAACGAAGATGCACTGAGGACTTCGAGGAGTCTGTCTGTAGGGGTAGCGAAGCCCTGATCCTGAATCTCACGCAACCGCAACGATGTGGAGCGGATTCTTCACTCTCTTGTTGCTATGCCTAATCATGGGTGGCGCGTATGTTGGTCCAGATACTCTTCTCACACCCACACATAGCTGAAATTCTACAGATCGTTCGGCGCCGGGATACTGCCACTCACACTGTCCCTATCGCCACGACAGCTACGACTTATCACTGCATTGGGCACTGGAGTTCTGGTCGGGACAGCATTGATCGTCATTATCCCTGAGGGCGTCGAGACGTTATACAGCGCCTCCCAGCTTGGCCATGCACATAGCACGAGATCGCTGGCATCAAGTCCGGTTGCTGGGCGCCAGAGTACGCATCCTGCCACATGTTTAGTCACCGTGAGGCGGTCCGATGAGTCCATCCCAGAACTCGGTATCTTTCCTCGCGATGCGGATGATGAGGCATTCGGGCATAATGACCCGTTCGACGAGGGAGGCGATTTCTACACCGGACCGGACGATGGCTTCGACGTCAAGAAAGACGACCCTTCCGATGAGCACGAAGGTGGCGATGACCCCGTCTTTCCACCTTCTCACGAAGACAAGACGATCCCACCAGGAAGCTCCGAGCACAACAGCAACCCGAATCATCACGATCCACACACCTACCTAGCCTTCTCCCTAACAACAGGCTTCCTTCTCATGTACCTCCTCGACGTGCTCCCGCAGCATATCCACCGCGCCTCGACCCCAAAATCCCTCCAAATCAACCTTCCCCACTTAGGCCTTACTCGCACAGCCACCGAGGAGCCCGAGACGCCCACTCTCCCCGGCTTCTCCACATCCTCCTCGCAATCCTCGACCTCAACAACAACCCTCGGCCTCCTAATCCACGCCCTAGCAGACGGCATAGCTCTCGGTGCCTCCTCCACCAGTCCCTCAACCTCAAAACTAAAATTAGTTATATTCCTCGCACTGATGCTACATAAAGCCCCCGCGGCATTTGGCTTGACCGCCATCCTCCTCCGACAAGGTCTCAGTAAACGCGCCGCCCGCGCCCATCTGATCGCCTTCTCCGCCGCCGCTCCAGTCGGCGCCCTAGCGACTTTCGCGCTCTCAATGGGCTTCGGCTGGGGAGACGACGAAGGTGGCTTGACGACTGGCGTGCTGCTGTGTTTCAGCGGAGGTACATTTCTGTATGTGGCTGTGCATGCGCTTGGGGAGGTAGGGAAGGGTGGGCACGAACATGGAGGCGGGTATGAGGCCGTCGGGTTTGGTGACTTTGGCATGGAGGGTGGGACGATGCCGAGGAAGAGGGATGAAGGAGGCGGATTAGCGGAGATTGGAGCAGTGGTTCTGGGGATGGTTGTGCCTTTTGTGGCGCAGCTGGGTGGGCATGGGCATTGATGTAGTACTACGAATAGACCATTGTTAACCATTGACTCCGAAGGCAACTGCTTCATGGTAGTGTACAGATATCGTAAGATCGTGAGTGTTATGTACAAGCCCTTCCATCTATGCCGCCCGGCGCCTGCCAATGCGTACCGACGTTTTCATTTCCGCCACTCCTCCAGCTCAAGCCCACACACCTCAAGCCGTCGCTGCGCAAAATCTCCATACAGTTTTGTCCAGGTCCAATCGGCGTCCTTGTTCCTCGGCCTTGCCGCGAACTTCATACTCCATGGCGCATCGTACTCGGGTCCAGGTAGCAGCGGGTCTGAGAAGCGAACATAAGCCGTATCCTCCAGCCAGGCCGTGGCATTGAAGGACCCCTTTGAGAAGTCGTGAAGCCCACCGATCGAGCGAATGAGCGTATTCGGCAGCGGCAAAGACGCATTCTCTGATGCTGCCGAGCGAGACACAAGTATAAGATCATCCGCCACCACGTCCCCTCCCTCAGCTATCCTCGCTGTCCCGTTCCTCAAATCGCCATAAGCCAGCACTTCATCCAGCCTCGCAGCATCCACCACAATCCCGGGACTCCGCAACATCATCACCCGCTCCAGATCTCCCATCCAGGCCCCGTCATCCTCGTCCTCAACCGGCCTCAGCTCAACGCCAAATCTCCGTGCCCCTCGCCTCATCACCCGTCTACTGATCTCTAGCTCGAAGTCCCCGCCTTTCCCCTCTTTCGCCCAAGAACGTGGGAATACTAGAATTCGTCGCGCTGGCGAGCGTAAGCGGTGGAGATCGGCGAATATCTGGATCGAGGAGCAGACTTCGAAGTGGGTGTGTGGGTGTTGGAGGTGGGCGAGGCGGGGCCAGTCGGGGGTTCCTTCTGCTGGGGAGGATTGGGAGAGCGTGGGATTGTGGGACGTAGGGTGTAGCGGGCGCAGAGAGGTGCGGAGATTAGCTATGGTGTGTTGTTGGAGGGTGTAGCCTGAGAGGAAGAGGGCGAAGGTTATGAGTGATACTGGGAGAGTGTCAGGATTGATCTCGCCCGTAGAATCTGCGATGGAACTCACTGATAATAGTGGTCAAAAGTACTGAGACTTGGGACTGAGATAGAAGGATGCGGCCCATTTCACATCAGTTCGTAGAGCCATAGGCAGTCTAGACGTGTGTGTGCAGTGCTCGAAGAATATCGAAGGATGACGCAAGACTGCAGTATAATATTTGCGTTGGTATGGCAACTGCGATCAAGCTTTGCGCCTTCCACAAGCTTAGCCACTGCATCGGGTCAAACCGATTATGCGGATACCTCGATGCGAGCGCATAGCGTGACTATCTTTCCACTGATGTGACGAGTGAACTCACTGCCAGCATGGCCCACGCCCCCGACGCCAAGCGCGCCCTCGACGAGCGCGGCTACACCGGCACCCTCCTCCACGGCGACAACCCGCTCAAACTCTTCGAGAAGCCCGTGCGCGACCGCATCGTAGACTCCTACTACTGGAAAGAGCAGTGCTTCGGCCTCAACGCCGCCACCCTGTTAGACCGCGCCGTGGAGCTAACATTCATCGGCGGCACCTACGGCATCGCGCAGAAACCCACACCCTTCTTGTGTCTGGCGTTCAAGATGTTACAGTTGCTGCCGGAACGGGAGGTGGTGATGTTTTATTTGCAGCAGGCGGGAGAGGAGTATAAGTATTTGAGAGCGCTGGCGGCGTTCTATGTGAGGTTGGCTTGGGAGAAGGATGAGGATGTTTATGTTACGTTGGAGCCGTATTTGAGTGATGCGAGGAAGTTGAAGAGGAGGACGAGGGAGGGCTGGGCGTTGACGTATGTGGATGAGTTTGTGGATGATTTGTTGTGCAAGACGAGGGTTTGTGCTACGACGCTGCCGAAGATCAACCCGAGGGGGTTCTTGGAGGATGAGGATAGGATTGAGTCGAGGGTTAGTGCGCTTGGGGAAGAGTTGGAGGAGATGGAGGGGAGTGAGGGGGAGGACGGGAATGGAGTGGAAGAAGTGGGTGAGATGAGGCTGAATGGCAATGCCGAGAGCGAGGGCAGTGATGAAGATGTCGAGATGAATGGAGGTTGAGAGTCGATGAAGCGACGAGTCGACGAATTTTGCCTGAAGTTCGGTCTCTGTCCTAGTCGTACGGATCCAAACACCGTGAAACTCGGCCGTCACGGAATATCTACGCCCTTAGAGGTGCTTCTGGAACCACTTCAGCACCAACTCGTACCCACGCCAAAAGTCACCCTCGACCTCTGAGTCACTAAGATCGCCACGCGCCGCCATCCAGCCATGGACCACATTGGGGAAATGATGAAACTCATGCTCGACCTTCAGTGCTGGCTTAAAATCCGCGTACTCACTCTCAGGCTCGTCTTTCGAGCAGAGCGCCAGTACCGGCACAGAGACATTCTCCGCGACCTTGGCACCGGGGAAGCCAGGGTGCAGCATTGCGCAAGCCTTGAACTGTGTGTCTTTGCCGACGGCGTATGGTGCGATCTAAGTGGCAATGTGAGCAGTGGGACAGGTGATGGGAATCGCGAAAGCACAGGTTCGACTCACCCAGCCACCCCAACAATACCCAACGATCCCCCAACTCTCAATCTCAGGCCAATGCTGCTTGAACTGAACCATCAGCTCATCGATTTTCTTTAACGTCTTCTCCCTCCCTCCTGGGCCCGAGCAGAACTCATCCATGGCATCCTCATCGGCTGGGCCGTCCATTGGCATCCAGCGCAAAGGTGCGGGCTTGCCGTCGAAGAAGTCTGGCATGAAGATCCGGAAATGCTGGGCTAGGAAGTCTGCGCCTTGGAGGATTTGGCCGCTGTAGCCGAAGATGTCGTAGAGGATTAGGAGGGCGTGCTCGGGTGGGTCTGGAGAGGTTGACGCTGTGTCTGTGACGATGAAGGTCACGCGATGGATGCAAGATGGAGGGCAAAGGATGTCTTACAGACTTTGGTCCCTGCGACGTCGATGAATGTGCCCTTGGAGGCGTACGGAGGGCCTATGATTGGAGGGTTTGAGCAGCAAGCTGCTGACGGAATGAAGCTGGAAGTCATTGTGAGACTACTTGTGGTGGACTGTGGACTGCGCTCTTCCAGACTGCTGGTAATGACCTCTACACCTCCTGCGATATATATGCCCTCGCGCCGACCACTCAAGCTATATGGAAATCAGGCAACACCAGGCAGCTGCTGCAAGATCCTCGATCTGGAGAACATCGCGTGAGATGCGCTCCGGGCCGTTTTACCGAGCTCTTTAGCAACACTGTCAAGACCACACGAAAGCAATGGTATTGCAGATCTCGACGACCGCAGTCGTCAAAACAAGCTTCTCTCGGACGAGGCCCTGCGTGAGTCGCTTTGGACGTCTCGAAACAATTCACTTGCAACTAAGGCGGGCGATTACAGCCCAAAACAGGTACACAGGTTCCGACCACGGCAAGAACACGATCATTGCTAAGCAAATGAGTGCACAATGGCTGCGTCTGGCGTGCACATCAGCATCATCGTGCACAGGGGCACTCCACTCGACTATCCGCAGTACAGACACACTGCCCTGTGGCTGCGATTCTCAGATCACTCGCCGGACCTTACAGCAGAGATTGTTGGTGCACATGGGTTCTTCGAATTTCAGACCAGAGACAACGCAGACCCATATGCCAGTCGAGACTTCGTGAGAGCCATCGACGTCGGATATTTAACCAACACGTTCACCAAGGCGTCCATCGTCCAAGCTTTGTCGAGAGTTCTTGTCGATAATCGCGATCGAGAGTACAATTGTCAGACATGGGTCCAGGTGGCTCTCAATATGTTAATGAACGATGATTACCTGCCTATGGAGGGTTACGGAAGAGGTTTGGAGCAGATGGTGGACGCAATCGCAGAGGCAGGGGACTCGGAAGAGTAGCTCTGGGTGTTTTCTACTTCTGCCTGAGGTCGACCAGAGGCCAAGCCTCACCGAGATCCTCGCCTTTCGTCGTGCTCCATATCGATACTAGTCTGGCTACCTTCGCGAGTGTCACCGAACAACCAGGCACGGAACACCGAGCGTGCGCGCGGGTTGCAGCGATCTGCCTTCCTCTGACGCGCTCAAGCACTGCACGTCAGTAGGTACTCGTCGACGATATGAGTAAATTCAGCAGAGCCGGTGGGTTGTATTCCGGACGTCGATTCAAGCAAAGCTCAGTCTGCTGCGCTACCGATATTGGGCCAGCTCACACGGGATGAGATCACCCTCGCTATGCTCGTTGGCACTCGGGACATCGTCCATATCTGGTTTCTCATAGCGACGATGCTTTCGGAAGGGGCTCATTTGTAGCAGCTCAGGCGTGGGACTATCAGAGCTGGACCCAGTGAGATGGCTTAGTTTGATGCGTAGACGATGCCTTATACTCTGGCACCTATTGATATTTGAAGAACACAATGCCAGCTACATCCGACATGGAGACGATTCGCTAGATCCAGCAGAGTAGCTCACAACCTCACTTGCCGTTCTTCTCATCATGCGAGTGCTATGGTCATCCCTCCCTTGGTCGTCCTCTTCGTACCGTCCTTCGTATCTCCATGCTTTGCCCCATGTCCTCCGGTGTCCTGCAACAATTCCTCACTCATCTTCCACCCATCGCTTCCGCTTCGAGTCGTTGCTCCGTAGTCGACTCGGGCTTCGGGTTGGGTAATGGCGTTGCAATGGAAGGGGCTCTGTTTCACCCGAAGACGATGAAATCGGCTCAACTGATGTCGATGTTGGTGTTCTTTCGTCCGCTCCTGCTTCCTTCAGCATCTGCACCACCTTCTTTCGGCCGTTTCTTGATGCCGCCTGCAGTGCCCTGTCATAGTCTGCTCCTCCAGTAGCGTTCACGTTTGCTCCTGTATCTATAAGCAACTGCACCACGTTCTCGCGGCCGTACTGTAATGCCGCCTCCAGCGCCGATGGTCCCTGATGGTGGAGGTATGCTCCTGCATCTATTAGCATCTGCACTACCTTGACGTAGCCTTTACTACATGCCGCCCTCAGCGGATAGCTATGTGGTCCTCCGTTAGCGTTGGCATATGCTCCTGCATCTATCAGTATCTGCACGACCTTCTCGTGGCCTTCGAATGATGCCCCATGCAGCGCAGTGCCATAGTGGTGTGCCCGAGCGTCGACGTATGCTCCTGCGTCTATTAGCATCTGCACTATCTTTTCGTAGCCGCTCTCTGATGCCGCATGTAGAGCAGTGCTATAGTATCCACCATGAGCGTCTACGTCTGCCCCTGCGCTCAACAGGTCTTGCACTACTGCCTCGAGGCCGAGCAGACTAGCATAATACAGCGCAGTCCCAAAGCCCCCTTGGCGTTCGTCAAAAGGTTCCTTCCACTCCCAATCCGGGTCGTGAATCTCGAGCCAATCTCGCTTTCTGACCTCGGAATTAAGGAATGTCGCCTCCTGGGCGCTGCTGGTACACTGCTGTAGCGACGCGTGATGAGCCCAAGACTTGGCCGCATATACCAGTAGCGGAAATGCTGCAAGATCCCCCTCCGTTGAGGTCTTTAGCGAAGAGGCGCTGTAGTGTGTGAGATACGCAAGACAGCTGTGTGTCATGTACCTGTGCTCCCTGAGCGGGTCAAATTGGAAATACTTTGCATCGCTCGCCAGTATGCGTGAAGATTTCAGGTACTCTTTGACAGAGAAGTGAGCTAACCTGACTCTGGTGGTTTCTTTGATCTGTTGATTTGCGCGCGACATGTTGAAGTCCCCCACGCTATCAACACCATGGTCAAGTTCTTCCTCCTGAACCCCGTATATGGTCACAAAGCCGGCAAGGATGTTGAGCGTGTCGGCCCAGTCACCTCGGTCATCAACGTCCACAAGCCCATCTGCTGCCAGATTATCTGTTGGATCAATTATACCAGCTTCGGCGAGCTCGAGAAGACTCAGAGGTGACCGCGCATAAGCTAGCCATCGGAGGAGCGCAAGTGCGTAGGAGCGGTCAGATTCGTTGATGTTATTCAGCATACGCTGGTATGTTTCGTCCAGGGTTTTGGGCAAAGCAAGCAGAGCCGCTCTGAGTGAGCTTGGCCTAGTAGACTTGGACATCTTCAGCTGCTCCAACTGGCAGTACACCCATCTGAACCTGCGCAGCATCAATGGCTTGGCATATGGTAGTTGCCAACAGCAAATACGTAACATACATTCCGTCTGCTTTCTCCAACAATGTCTCTTCGATCAATACCTTTGTAGCCGGATCGAGGCGCGAGAGTCTGCTGTCACGTGAAACATAGGTCAAAACGTACTTGTGTATATCAGCATCCACTCTTCGGGCAATAATTGGCATCAGATCGGCCCTAGTGTCCTGCATAAGAGAGCGAACATCTGGCACGTCGCGACTTGTCACTAGAATCCGCACGTTTGGCAGTCGTTCCAAGAGCTGTTCTATACCACTCAACACGTTTTGTCGAACTCCATCGCCTTCGGGACACTCGTCAAGTGCATCTAAGTGGACGTAGACTTTGTTGTATGCGGCAATGGACGACCACAAAATCGTTTGCAGCTCATCTGATCCCGGGAGCCTTCGCTCGGCTCTTCGGTACGCTTGACGTAGCATTGACAGCCCAGGCTCCCTTCGGCCAAGCTGCACGACTAACGAAATAAGGAGTTCCTTATAGGTTTGCTTCTGAGTATCCGAGAAGGGAAAGTAGAAGATGGCTTGCCCTATAAGGGTGTCGCTTCGGCAGTGCATCTTCATGTCCTCGATGGCCGTAGAGCAAAGAACGGTCTTCCCGCATCCAGCCTTGCCATACACCCAGAGGAGCCTGCTCGGCCCAGACTTCCACGCCAGGTACCGACTGTGTCGAAGCAGCCAGCCGCCCGTCTGAGGCTCGTGCTTTCGCCGTGCAGAATCATGGTTCGTCCACGGATCAGACGGTGAGAGCCATGCTGCGATATTCCTGTATTCTTTGGCTTGTTGTGCGGCCATGATGTTCCGCTGGTGGATTGCCGCCATGAGGCGCTGTCTTGCCCCCTTACCTTTCTCTCCATAGATCGCAGCAAGCGTTACATCGAGTATGCCGAACAGAGCGTATGACATGTCTTCCGGGCGCGTCGTTGTCCGGCCCTCCATCCATTTTAGCTTCTCTTCGACGCTCAGGTCTGCACTTGCACCGTAATCGAGCAGTACCTCCACTGGTAACCCCGTGACCCGAGCAATTGTGTCTTCCAATTCACACCCGATGAAAAGCCTAGGATTGCTACCGCAATAGCTTCCTTTGTGACCGATCACTTGCCATTCCGCCGTCACGAAGACCACTATCTGTGGCGCCAGCAACTCCTGCAAGGTCCAGCCCCTCGTGAACCACGCACTCTTTTCAAAGCCGCTCATATCCTCTGCTGCCCCAACGTCTGTGAGGTACGCAAGGCATACCTCGGCATTGTGGTACCAATCGAACATCGAGTTGATCGCTTCTGACAGCTCTGCAGCGCTTTCCTTGTTGATGCAACAGGTGTCGATCCATAGCCACTCGATGTGAGATATACAGCTCCTAACATATTCCGCGAACGCCTTGACTTTCTGTTAGCCTCTTCCACTCGTGTTGCGGCAGTCCTTGACATCCTGAAATGTTGCTTCATCCCGGCTGTCTTTCGACCACCGGTGCGATGCTATCACGTACGCCGGCCGTTCCTCGTCTCGGAATTCGGCGAATGCGAGGCTCGCGACATCGAGTAGGCGCATGTCTGCTTCGTCGCGCAAACGGAAGAGCGCGCCAACCTCTTATCTCAATTGAACATCGGGCATTAATGGCAAGGAAAACAGCAAAAGCGTCAGGATGAAGATAGAGGGAAGGATGAGAGCTGCGTGATGGTGCGGCACAGCTTGTGGCTGCGCCAGCCTCGAACCTACGGGAGGGCTGCATGCGTTCTACTTGCTTGTTCTGGTATCATAACGAACGCGTGAACGACCTTCCGCAGAGTCTCCAGAATTAACAAAAACGAGATAAGGGGTGCAAATCACAGTGATGGTCTGCTCTAGTAGGCTTGCTGAGGAGCCGATCAACAATGCGATGACTGAGGTAGGAATTCACACATGCTCATTTCGTCGAAGCGTACATGTCCACGGCCAAAGTCTACCAAGCTAACCCCTTCCGATCTTCCGCACACTTCTCCAGCAGAGCACATATGTCCTCTTCTCCGCCGGTCTCAGCCGCAGACACATGCTTCGCCGGCCAGATCTGCTTGCCAGCCTTCCTCTCCAGCTCAAAATGCTCTGTCAAAGCCTCTCGTACCTGGCTTTGAACGTACAGCGGTCCTTTCTCCCCTGTTGTTCCGTTCAGTAAGATCACGTAGAATATAAAGAGACCGTGGAGTCACGAGAATGGACTTACATCTCGGATGCAGCTCCCCAGCCTCATAAACCCCAGCATCCAAATTCCTCTGCTGCCCAGCACATAGCTCCTTATCTTCCGCCATGACCCTCGCATAAGCCTCGCTGATCAGCTTGAAATCCTCTTCACTCGAGTTCTTGTTGCGGTAAATCTCATAGCTCATCGCACTCTCGGTCGCAGAGCTAGGAAGAAACTTCTGCAACATCATGAAGTGCGGCGTGATCGTCATAGAGGCGTTGGGAAAGAAGTACGTGCTGTTCACGCTCAAGCCCATGCGCCGCTGTTCTTCGGTCGTGGCGGAGTCGTGTTGCATGTGGCTGTCTTTGGCCGCGAGGTCGTGGGAGTCTATGGTCAAGAAGGTGGGGACGTCGGCGTGGGTTGTCTTGCAGTGGTAGCATTCGTTGAAGTTGTCTGCTAGGAGCTTCCAGTTGTAATGACCTTGCAGGTTGTAGGTATGGTCTAGTTCGTAGTCTGCGAAGTTGAAGTCTTCGAAGCGGGCTTGTTGGTCTACGGAGTCGAAGTCTTTCGTCCAGGGGATTGGGGTGGGTGAAGCGTCGAGGTTGATGTAAATGAAGTTGTTGCCGTCGATGTGGACGTGCACTGGCAAAAGCCCGTTGGCAGACTTGTCGAAGCTGGGGAAGTCCTGGTAGCCTGGTGCTTTGGCGAGCTTGCCGTCTAGACCGTAGGACCAGCCGTGGTAGCGACAGGACAGGATCTTTTTATTCCCTTCCTTCGCTTCGATCACAGGGTAAGCGCGGTGGCGACAGACATTATGGAAGGCATTGATCTTGCCGCTCCGGTCCAGGACGATGTTCACATCGAAGCCAGCGAATTCATATCGAAGAAAGTCGCCAGCTTGCTTGAATCGGCTACGGTGGGTCATGAAGAGCCATCGCTTGGAGAAGATTGCACGGCGCTCGATAGCATAGATCTCGGGGGATGTGTACCATGATGATGGGAGGGCGCGAACGGTGGCTTTGCTGTCGTACTGGGTGGCGCCTTTAGGGACGTCGCGAACTTTGTAGGGCTCAGTGGATGGCTTGGAAGGGAAACCCAAGTAGGCGCTTGCGATGGATAAGACTGAGGTGGCCATGTTCGAGGCTCTTGATCACAAGGAATATGGAAGGAACACTGAGCAGAGGAGAGTACGATGGTGATGAGAGTATGAGACTGCTATACCTCCATGGACTTACATTGTTATAGGCGACTTGATGGCACATATCGTCCTATGCTACCACTGTCTACAAGACGCGTCGAGCCATGGTGGTCAGCGTGATGGACAGTCGGCCAGTCTAGATGGATGTGACCAAGTAGAAGTACCAAGAGGAGGGAGCGTGAACTACTTCCCAAAGCGGCATCACTTTCCTTGATGCTTACCTAACGGATCTCCTCGATGCTGCAACTATTCTGCATGATTGCACAACATTACAGTGGACATCACGGGCGTGAGAAAGTACAGTCGTCGGTGCTCATCTGACGAGACTGTTTGTGATCTACACTACTGCTCCACCCTCTCAGTCACCCGCCGGATTTCCTCGAGCACGACCCCGAATGCGCCTCCCTTCTCAGCAGCCTTCTCACTGATCCACAGATCCAAATGACCCACCCCCTCAATCACCCGTCTCCTCACCATCTCATCCCCGAACCGCGCCCTAAGCATCTCCCAAGTCTTCTTCGTAGTCACCGGAGGATACACAACATTCTCCGATCCCGAAAGAAGCAGTACAGGTAGCCCAGCCAGCCTGGCCAGATTCTTCTCCGTCACAAGCGAACGTCCCTGATCATCCGTGACGACTTGCTTACGACCCATGTCCGCGAGTAGCTGCGGGCAAGTAGTGTGTATGCCACCGAATATCTCTTCTAGGTGGGAGTGTGTCGCTTCATTGAGATTTGCGTGGTTTCAGAGTTTGCCGAAGACGAGGTTGCAGCGATGGCAGACATTGGAGCTGCAGACTTCGCGGGGCGAGGAGTGAGGGTAGAAACGTAGGACGTTGTCTAGTAGTCGCTGAATCCAGCTGGCGTCTGCTGGGGAGTCGCATGCGTACCACTCCTGTCCTGTGACGAGGCGGTACAGTCTGATGAGCGGGAGGCGCGCTTTCCACGTACTCAGCGGACCGAGACAGGGTGTGAAGAGGGTCGCCGACGCAGTCACACCTGCTAGCCAAGAAGCAGGAATTGTCCCGTCGAGCAGACCACTAGCGAGCGCGAGTGAGCCGACACAATGCGCCACTACATACGGGCGTGAAGCTGTTGGTCCCACCAGCCGCCGATGCTCTGCCAGTGCTGCCTCAATATCAAGGCGCCCACTGTAGCTCGTACACTCAAGCTTCGTGGCACTACCCTCATTTCGGCCGAAGCGTGTGGTAAGACACCAGCAGCGGTAGCCTCTGCTGGTGAAGTAGCTGATAGCGTTCTCCTTCATGTACGGTGAAGCGAAGATGAGATGGTTAACTGCGCTTCCGGGTATGAAGAAGATGTCCTGTAGCGAGTCTGATGAAGCCTGCTTTGTGGGATTCCACATTCGAAGCGTCGAAGTGACACCATCGGATGCTGTGATGATGTGCACTGCATCTCCGTCACTTCGCTGTTTCGTCGATAGAGCGCCATTGCGTTGTGGTTTGAGGGGGTACTGGAGAGGCGCCAGTCGTGGAAATAACACTAGCGATAGCTTCCGGATGAAGAGTGAGAGGAATTCCATCATGATTCTCCAGCGTCCCGTCTGGCTCCGTCCGGTCGCTCTCATCGAGGACACCATGTTCAAGACCCCAGGAAGATCGATCCGAAGTTCGCCGCTTGCATACGGAAAGTCCCTTGGGAGTGGTGATGTCGACAGTCATCGTGGTAGATGCATGCCAGAGCTTACGTACAGATAGTCCTAGGGAGGAATTGAAGACCTTCTGACATCGAAAGTCGTACGCATTGCCACTGCTAGCAAAGGCAGTGAAGTCGTACGCCATGACCATCTGATCGGGTTCCGAAGAATCCACAACGAATGGTTTGAAGCTACCTCCTCTGATCACGAGTTGTTCCTGCGAGATACCATTACATTTGACTGTGCCGTGTATCGTACCCTCGAAGACATCAGCCGATTGCTGAACGACGAT
>JAVRRP010000769.1:0-14079 GCA_036872775.1 Oleoguttula sp. CCFEE 5521 | reverse complement strand
GACAGCGTCGTCAACTTGCGCTGGTTCATGCGCACATCGATCATCCTCTTCCTTAACAAGGTCGACCTCTTCCGGCAAAAACTCAAGAAATCCCCACTTCAGAACTACTTCCCGGATTACAGTGGAGGCGACGATGTAAATCGCGCGGCGAAGTATCTCCTGTGGCGGTTCAATCAGGTGAATCGGGCGCATTTGAATCTCTATCCGCAGTAAGTATCCTCAGTCTGACAAGGGTGGAATAATTACAGCTGACAGTACGTGACAGTTTGACGCAAGCGACGGACACGTCGAACATCCGGCTGGTCTTTGCAGCGGTCAAGGAGACGATACTGCAGAACGCATTGAAAGACTCGGGGATATTATGAGCGCGTCTGCATTTCGCACTCTCGTTTCGAAATGCTTTTCGCACTCCCGATTCGACTTATACTCCTCACCGATACAAACGAGCTGCGACACTACGGATCGCAAGCCCGACTCTCTTCGATTGAAGCGCGGCGCAAGCGGGTGTTCCACGGCGTTCAGCGTTGCTCTGCAAGTGGAGCGGTCTACTTTGGATTATGGGCTTCATCTGGGGATCATTGATATTATTAGCAGACATGCTGGGAAGGGCACGATAGGATACCAGAAGCAACGGCGCCTGGCGGTAGGCTGGGTTGGGGTACGGTGACGAAACGGGTAGGCTGGGCCTTTCGAGGCTTGGCTGGGTATGGTGGCAAGGCGCATTGGACTGGTAGAGATATGTGAGGAAGGTACTGTGGAGAGGGTCATGTAGTGTGGTACTTGCGTCCCTCCGGACTGCCTCAATTTAGTAGTCCGCTCCTCTGAAGACGCCAAGAAGTGCAGGTAGGTCAAGCTCTACCGCTCGGGCCTCTATCTGGGATGATGATGGCCTGATCTATCGACCATGAGGCAGGTCAACCATGGTGCAGAACATCGAGTGCATTGCATAGAGTGTCTTGGCCAGTGGCTGTTCCCGATGGGGTAGGAGAGCGGTGGATGGCCAACGGCGGAGGACTGGACTTGACTTGAGCGGCAGCTTTGCTTCCGTCATCTTCATGATGAGTGCATACCTGTCAAGCTGGCCCTGCTCCATGCCCGCGCTCGCTGACTTCGATCGGTTTGGCATCACAACCACACCATGTTGGCGGCGTACTAATAGCACATGAAGCGACTTGCTGTGTACTCACCTTTGCCTGCGGCTTCCATGGCCTTATGATCTGCTCCGATGTCATGGATTGACTGATCTCTGGCTCAGGCTGATGTCTCAACTCGAAGGCCCGGCGCATCCACTTCAAGTGGCCGACATGTGGACGTCCTTTGCCGAAGGGAATTCGAAACACATGTACGGAGGCAAAGTGAGCACGATCAGTTGGCCATGCTCGTTCCAAACCATCTTGATCCAGACGGCGTTGATGTAGGCGTAAGGCATGTCGGTGGTGGTGCTGGAGGGCGCACTGGTGGTGTGGGACGTGCCGATGACTGGTTGGAGGAGTGGATGAAGGTTGACTTTATGTCGAGCGTGAGGTGGAATCTTCCGCGGGACTCCCACGAGGTTTCGACATATTGCTTCCCTTGCTCCTTCCTCATACCACCACACCTTATCCCGACCTCACTCCCTCATGCAAACCACTTCTCCACTTTCCCTCTGACACCTCCCACACCCACACTCGAACCCCCAAGTCCGCTCCAACCTCTCCCTCCGTCCCTTCAAATCCAACCCCTTTTCATCGCCCCCCACATAGCTAATACACAGCTCCTCTCCCTCCTTCACCTCCCTACTAGTCCAAAACTCCCACTTCCTCCCTTTCCGCTGCTTGGCGACGTTCGGCCCGCACGAGTGATTGAAGTAGCTCGCAAGTGGGTACAACGCATAGCCCATGTACTCCTCCATGTCCTCTTCGGAGCCGGCGCGTATGCCGAAGGAGTTGTGGGAGGCGGCCGATATGAGCGTCTGGGTAGCTGAGGTCGTACATTGGGGAACGAGGGAAGGAGGAAGGAGGGATGCGAGCTGAAGGAAGCTGGACGTATGGGACGTGAGATCTGAGGCGGTGCGATAGGGCGTGGGATCCATAGCCAAGTCTAGCACGTCCGAGAGAAATAAGGCAGGATATCTCGAGACGAAGAGAATGCCGGAGAGGAGGTAGGCTAAGATGTCGGGATCAATGGCTCCAGAAGTAATCCTCTGTAGCATCTTGCGCCGCTCTTTCGCCTCGGCCCTGCTCTCGTCCGCTTTCGTGACCCTCACATCCTGAACCTCCACCCACGCCGCGCTAATTTCTTCGATACCAGGTCTATCTCCAGCCGTCTGAGCTGTAGCCGTACACCACAGCGCCCCACCCCTCGCCTTCACCCACGTCTCCAGCGCCCTCCACGCCTCCACCCCAATCTCCCCCTGATCCTCCACCCACTCATCACAACACTCCCGCGAACAAAACACCCTCCCCGTCTCAACATCTCTCACAGCCAGCGTCCGGCCGCGATCATAGTGGAAGCATTGCGCGCAGACCTCTTTGCGGTATTCCCGGAAGACCACATGAGCTGCCAGATTCGACGTGGAGAGGATCTGGGTGGCAGTGGGAAGGGATCTGCGGGCGATGACGCCGCGGCCAGCGTTGGGGATGTCGCGGACTTCGAAGAAGTCGGAGGATGGAGGCATTCCATTGGGGAAGGAGGAGATGATGTGGGAAGTTAATATTGGTGCACGGACGTCTTTGGGCTTGGGTAGAGAGTTGCTTGCCAATGTTATGAGAATACTCAAGTATGTGTGCATAGCGAAGAGACTGGACAACTAGGTGACGACAGACCTGCCGATCTAGTCATATGCTTAGTTTCTGTCCTTGCTCTCTTTGCTGCCCTTCCTGACTTTACTAAGCCGTCTCCGCCCCTCGCCATCAACGCTGACACTCCTCCCCCCTCTTCGACCTCTTCTCTCCACCCTCCTGCCCCTCTCCTCGCCACTACTGCCATATCCGTCCCTGTCTCTATGCATTTCTCCACGGCTCGGTACTCTCACCTCAAGCTCGACCTCCACGTCGCCTCCACCAAGGTCCGGTGACAGAGTGGCCAACCGAGTGAAGCTCTTCCTCGCCAACGGACTACGACCGTTATGTAAAGTCGACGAGCCCAGAATGTAAGCTGCTGGTGGCGGTGGGTGTAGACCAGTATTCGCGTTGGCTTGGGGTGTAGGTGAGTACGTGCGTGGAGCTGAGGAGGGCAAACGGCCAGGAACACCGAAATGCATCGGCACGCTGTCGTTACTTGCTAGCGACTCGCTTGAGTGATCGCGCGGTCGAGCAAAGTCGCTCTGTCCGTACGGGCCACTCACTGCGCCAAAAGGCGGTCTCGCGGCTTCATAATACGCGCCTCCGGCAGGTCTCTGGGAGAGCTGCTGCTGACGGTATGCAGCCATCGCATCGAAGCCGACGATGCTCTCCACTCTGCGAGGTCGCATAGAAGATCTCGCTGATGCTGGATCGTAGAACGAGTCCCAGCTACCGCTGCGTGAACCAGGTGGCGTGTGATCGCGTAAAGTCAGGTTTCCCCGCACTCGGCCAGAGTCGTTGCTCTGCCTATACCAGCCGCCCGGCATCTCTTCTGCGGGTGCGAAGCGACCTTCGAGCCGATCTGGTGGGAGCAGAGGTGTATGCGTATCACGTCTAATACCCTCGGCGATAGCAGACTTGAACGTTTCTGGCACCACGTTGAGATCGTCCCCAGCTGCTTTCGCAGCCGCAACGACTTCCTCAGCCGCGGTCTTATCGTCTGCTTTCCCGGCGTCTGCCCGCGGTCCGCCCCAAGTCCGCTGACCTGCTGTGCATATCCCGTACACCATATAAAGCCAGTTGAAGAACGGGTTCACGACAAACATGAGTGGGTAAAGCATGATCTTGTATCTCCCTAGGCGGGCGCCGAAGTAGAGCATCAGAAGCCAATTCAGTCCGAGAGACACTGCAATGAAGCCCACCGGAAGGTTGGTGATCTTTTGCGAAGTCGTAACCAGTGAGATGACCATGATGAAGAAAAGCAGGGCAGTCGTGCGGATCGTATTCTGTCCGAGCCGTAGCATAAGCAGCAGAGGGTACCGCTTCCACAGTCGGATGTCTGTTAGCATGCAGGCTTCATTGGTGATGAAGCCAAGGAACCAGCGGCGACGTTGTTTGAGCAATGTGGCAAACGTCTGTACAGCATCGGTCTTGCAGAAAGCGCCAGTGTTGATTTGGATTTGGTACCGCTTCTGGGAAGCTATCATGAAGAGGTGCGTGAGCCATCTGTCTTCGCCTAAGTGACACTTGCCGTAGTCGAACATATCTTCGCATTGCTCGGCCTTGTCAGCAAAGTAGAACTTGGCGACCTTGCGGAAGGCGCTGAAGCGAAGGACTGTAAGCGCTCCAGGGAGACACGTCACTGCGCCACAGCCACTTTCGACCGTACGCTCAAACAACTGACCGTGAACATACTCCATATCTTGCAGTACAGTGAGTAGATTGTTCTTGGGAGTCTTGCTTGTGATTATGCCAGTCTGAGCCAGCATGTTCCGGCTGCTGCCCGGCTTCAGCTCCATCTCGTACATGAAGTTCTGTATGCAATGCTTGTCCAAGATGCAATCGCTGTCGATAAACAGAACAAACATGTTGTCGTGTCTTCGCAAGTAGTCTTCGTATACTCGGTCGATGAGCTTGAAGGTCTTCTTCTGACAATGCCGCTTACCGCCATGCGGAAAGCGCGAGACAGTGATCCGGCAGCTTCGATATACGACATCGATGCTCTTCGGATAGGTATCGAGCCCCATTGGTACACCAAGCGCAGCGAGAGTATTGAGATAGAGCTCGTCCTCTTTGTCTCCATCGAAGGAGAGAAAGACATGTATACAGCTGGGTGGGTACTCGCAATCGACGATCGAGTCTACGGTCCTGAGCAGTATCTCCGGAGGCTCGTGGTAGCAGGGCATAACAATGACCATCTTCGGTGCGTTGTGCTCGTCCAGAACATACTTGATCCGCCTTGACCGACCAATGTTGTGGGTGACCAGTTGGAAGACGCAGAACAGCCAAGGTATGACGAGGAGTCCGGCGAAAGACCAGAAGGCGAGCCTAGATATAGTACATCAGCATACTATCATCGCTGGCTGAGGCGTGGACAATCTGGGACAAACTGTGACCTTGTTAGCGACTGGAAAAGTGCACCACATATCACTCCCTAGCCCAGACTTACCCATTGCAGTGCCGCGACAGATCTCTCAGGAAACTGCTTTGTTACCTCTGCAGGCATAGGCAAGGTGACGACCATAATCGGCAGGAACATCACCCTCATGACCACGAAGAAGATCATGTTCCCAAGAGCTAGCGCCCTGATCCCCCATTTGCCCTTTCCTTCGGCCTTCTGGAAGACCTTCATCAAGCAGTACGTGAACGCCAGGAGCCAAAGAAACCATTCCACTAATGCAGCCAGCATGACACTGCCCACGATGGCCACATAAACGATGTCTTTCACAGGCCATGTTGAAAGGTCGACAGCTCTGTTGAAGAGGGTGGCGCCCGCGTAAGACATTGAGAAGGGAGTGTTCGAGAATACCACCTGAGGCTGCGTGGAGTCCACGTTCTTTTGATAACGTTTTGTGTCAAATCTCGGTCGGTGCAGGTACCCGGTCGCCGCTGACGATGGAGGCTAGGGTTGTGGTCGTACAGGGTGGAGCAAGCCTTGTTGTAGAGGCGTGCCGGTGGATGTTGAAACTGTGCAACGTTGAGGCGTGCGTCTTGAAGAATCTGATGCGGGTATGGTTTCTGGATTTGTCGTAGGTGGGCTAAACGTCGGTAGTAGCAGTGTCGAGAAGATCGGATCTAGAAGTTATGAGGGAGGCGTGGATATGCGTGTCTACACTCGTCAATACAGTATAGACACATGTGATCACATACTACAACAGAGCATTCACGGCAGCATGCAGTAATGACGCTGGCTGCTGTCCGCTAGATTGCCATTGTTTGGTATGATTGTGCGATCAATGTCAATAGTCTTCATTTGTGAGTGCGTTCCAATCGATGGGATGAGCGCGATCTGCAGCACTTCACTACGGTCAGCAGGCTGCCGTATGATATTTCAGCTGATCGTAAAGGCGACGAAGAGAACACTGGCTCTGGTCGTAAAAGCTGGTCGACATTGCGCGACATCATGACGGCAAGAAGGAGGAGCGTTGGAGCTCAGGAGTCCAAGGGGTCGTTCGAGACCTCCAGTCACATGAGTAATCAATGCCAAGCCATCGCGACCATCTCCTTCCAGGCTGCTCGTTCACGCTCCTTCGATGCATCCATCTTGAAAAACCTCCTCTCACATGAGCGATACATCTTCCAGCGCCGCACTCACAGCGACAGAGTGGCTGTAGTCTCTAGCGCCCCATAGAACAACATCCTGACATTCGAGTACTTAGCAAGCAGCTATTGCTTTCCCCGAGCTATCTGCGGTTGCACCACATGCATGTCAGACGAGTAACTCCATGCAGACTACAGGGCAACGTGCCGCACGAGTAGTGACGCACCGACGACAGTAGTAAGCGATTTCCAGGTAGGGGGAGGGCCAGGCTGACCAATTTGGATCGAGTCACAGATTCGCGCGTACATCGGACATGTCGGACGTAGATGCTCGATGATGTTGCTCGTTCGCCTTGCGATCCGCTAAGCTCACAGACATATATGAAGTCAATCGCCATGCTGAAGGCTGACAATCAAAATCACGTCAAGAGTGTCAAGCAATCTGAAGTACCTCATAAGACTTCAAACTCCCTGCGCTACCACAACACAGTCCCGCGACCCTCTCCAGCATGGCTGTCTTCAACGAGAGCATGTCCGCGCTCCTTCTAGACGCTCCGAACCGCACTGCGAACGTTCAAAACATCCCAATCCCCACCCCAGGCCCCGGCGAGCTCCTGATCCGCGTCCACGCCATCGCCCTGAACCCCGTAGACGCTCTCTACACCTTCAAACCACTCGGAGCCTCAGGCCGCACGGTAGGCAGTGATTTCGCCGGCACTGTCGTATCATCCATTCCTGGACCCAGCAGAGAAGTGGCCGATGCACCAACTTCCTCCCCTGGTGACCGCGTGTCCGGCTTCCTGCAAGGCGCCTGCTCCGTCAACGACCGCCCGGGAGGCTTCTCAGACTACCCTGTCTGCCCAGCAGATCTAGTCTGGCGTGTGCCGGAGTCCATGAGCTTCGAGGAAGCCAGCACTATAAGTCTCTGCGGCCTCACAGCCGCTCAAGCACTGTTCCAGCGGCTCGGACTCACTGCGCCGTGGGACACCACCTCTCAGGCCGCAAACCCGACTCGTGAACTCTACGCCCTCATCTACGGCGCCTCCACATCCGTCGGTCTCTACGCCGCCCAGCTCCTGAATCTCTCAGCCAAACACTCAAACACCACGATCCACCTACTCGGCACCGCGAGCCCAGCTCGCTTCGACTTCCTGCACGCCGCGCCATACAGCTACGAACACCTCATCTCCTATCGCTCTCCAACCTGGCCCACCGAAATCCGCGCCCTGACTCCCGAAGGACGAGGCGTGGATATAGCACTCGACTGCATCTCTCAGAACACCACTGTCGGCCAAGTGAGCAGCACCCTGCGAGATGACGGCAGATTGGCAGTCCTGCGATCCCGTGCTGCAGGAGCCTGGGACGCCAGCTTGGTGCCATCGCACGTTGATCCGCTGTACGATGCGGTCTGGCGCGGTCTAGGGGAGCGGGTGCAGTACCATAGTATGGTGCTCGAGGCAAATGCGGAAATGCGGCAGTTTTCGAGGGAGTTTTACGAGTGGCTGTCCAATGGAGGGGAGGTCAGCGTACAGTCTAATCCTGTGAGGCGCATGCCGGGTGGATTGGCAAAAGTAGTGCAAGATGGGTTCATGTTGGTTGGAGAGGGAGATGTGGTGAAGAGCGCCGAGGGCAGAGGGGAGGAGTGGATGAAGCCAATTAGTGGGGAGAAATTGGTTTACACCCTCGTGCAGTAGATCTTTGCACGCCCACCTCTGCAACTGCGTAATTCGAGATCAGACGAAAGCTTTCGAGTTCTACTGAAAGTTCACGACCCAACATCGAATTCGGTGATCCGGTGAAAGGTGGCACTTGAAACTCTGACGTGTACGCTTGAGGAGGGTTTGGATCGTTGCCGTGTCGTATACTGCGTGGTCCAAGCATGTTAAAGCCCTTCGTGATGCCCTGTGCTGCGAATGCATCGCCTGAGGAAAGTCTGCCGCCCTCGAATCGAGCAGACGGGTTTCGAACGCCCTCCATGGTTGCAACCCTCGAGTGATGTACTTTGCCTCCACTCCGCGCCATTCGTTTCCTTTCCACTCCGACTGCCAACCGCGACTCGCTCAAATGTTATCCACATCCAACTCCCCTCCACTCCCACTCTCGCTGTCATCCTCCCCGAAATCAAACCCAATGCCGCCTTCCTCCTCGCCACCATACGTGTCCGTCTCGTTGATCTTCGCTGACTCGGGCAGCTCTCCATAAGCCTTCAGACTTCTCGCCTCATCGGCACTGTACTTCAAAATCACATCGCCCTTCTCATCCTGGTAGTCTCGTAGCGAGAGAAGGATGAT
Source organism: Oleoguttula sp. CCFEE 5521 (assembly GCA_036872775.1). NCBI lineage: Eukaryota > Fungi > Ascomycota > Dothideomycetes > Mycosphaerellales > Teratosphaeriaceae > Oleoguttula > Oleoguttula sp. CCFEE 5521. Next base: position 5,486 of record JAVRRP010000769.1, on the reverse strand, counting down.
ATCTCCCTGGTTGATCCAGACTTTTTTGCGCAGCTTGCCGCGGATGTGGGCGAGACGCTTGGAGCCGTCGAAGCAGAGGGCTTCGAGGCGGCCGTTGCCGAGCATTTTCAGGACTTGGGCGTATTCTGATTGAAAATATTAGATGTGTAGTCCTGTGCAGTGAGGATTATTAGAGTAAGTCATACCTTGTCCCTCCTCCTTGAATGTCAACTCGCGCTTCTCGTTGTCGTTCTCGTTCTTTCCGCGACGCCTATTTTTGCCTCCCTATGAAGCGCATGTCAGTCTCTGATATTGTCTGACATGGAGGGGCGAGAGTCGTACTTTTCCCTTGTTCTTAGGCATGGTGGCGGTATGTGGGTGTTCTGATATTCAGTGCGGCTTCGTTGCCTGTTATGTGTGCTTTCCGAAGTGGTGAATGCAAGTTAGAAGTGCAGTGTATGTCTGCACTGGTTGCTGCTAATTCCAACGTTGAAGGGTCGCTGTCTCTTATGACTGCATGTGCGTTGGTGGGGGCAGGGCGCGGGCCAAGCCGTCCTCAAAGCCACCCTTCGTGGCGGTGCTGTCCTCATGCTGACTCACCCCTCTCCATCACTCCCAGCTTCCTCGCTAGGCGCCGAGGGGTGGAGTGCCGATCAAGTTTAGATTACAGCAGGCCTTCACACGTCTGCTCCACACACCTCATTGGACCTAATGCTGCCGCCCGAACATCAAACAAACACCACCTCACCCATACCATCTACACCGTCTACGCGCCCAGCAATCTCCTCCCAACACCACCACCACGGCGTCCCCCCACCACAACAGACCTTACAACCACCGAGCAAACACCCTCCCCCACCACCGCAGCTCCAACACCACCAGATCGCCCACCCCATCCTCGCCTCTAACGATCGCATCACAGCTCACCACTTCTCGTGACATCCTCTGGGACCCTAAGTTCACTCGCAAAGAGCCGCCGGACATCCACCTGCAGCCCACGCATGTTGGCACTCTAGCCGTTGGATCATTGAACGCCGAGCATCGGACAGACAGCAACATCAGTGTGAGATCGCTTGGGGGAGGACAGAGGATCGCAGCCATGGACAAGCGGCATCCGAGTAGCTTTCAGCAGTTGGAGAAGCTTGGCGAGGGGACGTATGCTACGGTGAGTGCTGCACATGTTGTCGCATTACAATGGACACCCCACTGACAGCAACACACAGGTCTTCAAAGGCCGCAATGGCGCCACCGGTGCCTTCGTAGCCCTCAAGGAGATCCACCTCGACAGCGAAGAGGGCACACCCAGCACAGCCATCCGCGAAATCTCCCTCATGAAAGAGCTCAAACATGAGAACATCGTCGGCCTCTACGATGTCATCCACACCGAGAACAAACTCATGCTAGTATTCGAGTACATGGACAAAGACCTCAAAAAGTACATGGACACCTACCCGAATCCCGTCAACGGCCAGCGCGGCGCCCTAGACGCCGGCATAATAAAAAGCTTCATGTGGCAGCTCCTTCGCGGCATAGCCTTCTGCCACGAAAACCGCGTCCTACATCGCGACCTAAAACCGCAGAACCTCCTCATCTCCACCACCGGCGTGCTCAAACTCGCTGACTTCGGCCTCGCGCGCGCCTTCGGAATTCCAGTTAACACCTTCTCGAACGAAGTCGTAACGCTCTGGTACCGCGCTCCGGACGTCCTGCTCGGCAGCAGAACCTACAACACAAGCATCGACATCTGGTCCGCCGGGTGCATCATGGCGGAGATGTTCACAGGCCGGCCGCTCTTTCCCGGGACCACGAATGAAGACCAGCTGCTCAAAATCTTCCGTCTTATGGGTACGCCGAGCGAGCGCTCCTGGCCCGGGATCTCGCAGTTCCCCGAGTACAAGCCCAACTGGCCTGTCTACGCGACGCAGGAGCTCAGGGCTATCCTGCCGAGTGTTGACAGTGCGGGTCTGCAGTTGTTGGGGCAGATGCTGCAGGTCAGACCGGAGATGCGGTGCAGTGCACAACAGGCACTGGGACATCCGTGGTTTGCAGAGCTGAATGCGCGGGCAGCGCAGAGGGAGCAGCAGGCGGGGTATGCGGGGCTGGGGCAAGCGCAGCAGGGTCAGGGGAGGGGTTATTGAGGATGCAGTGTGGTCCGCTTCGAGCACTCTGACGAGAGGGCAAAGCATAGCATATGGAGTATGGATACCAAAAATAGCAAGCATGAAGGCAGTCTACGAGGAGACACATCTTACACTAGCGAGCGTCGCGCTTCCATCATAGCCACACTACCTTACGACTCCTCTCTCGCCAGATGGATGTGAAACTGATACAGTACGTCGTGTATCGTACACTGCATCTCCCTTCACAGCATCCCCCTCCTCCACGCCCTGTTCGCCAAACTCTCAATCTCCTGCACCTCGACCGGCCCCTTCACAGCCTCATCCGCAATCCCCTCCACCACCGCCTCAGCCACCAGATCAGCTTTCAACGGCTTCGAGCCCCCGGCGCCCATCAGCCATGTCAAGTTTCCGCCCGTCAGACTGTTGACCACGAAACCGCCGTAGGTCACAGCCGCCATGGGCATCGTGAAACCTCTACTGCTGTCGTACAGGAAGCCGGGCCGGAGGAAGAGACTCCGCATTGAGGGGAAGTTGGCGGTGATGGAGGCCTCGGCTTCGCGCTTCGTGTTGATATACCGTGCCGGTAGTATGGGCGCCCCCGCCGCCGCGGAAATATACGCAAACGTCTTCGCCCCCGCATCACTCGCCGCTTTGGCCAGTACGAGCGCCGAGTCCCGATTCATCAACTCATACGTAATCTGCCCATCGCTCTCCCCCGGCTCTATCCCCTCGCTCTCCAGCGGATTCGTACTCGATCCCTTCTTCGTAGCCGAGAACGCCCGTCGCAGACCGGAAATTGGCGATTCTTGGCCCGAGACGACGCCTTTGTAGTCTGCTTCTAGGAGGATTCCCATGCTGTGGACGACGGCTGTGGCGTTCTCGAGCGAGGAGCGGTAGGTCGAGGGGTGTAGGATGTTGGCTGAGGTCCAGGTTACGGATTTGGACCAGGCGGGGGCGGAGGTGTGTGAGGAGATTGAGGGCCAGTTGGGCTCGCCGGAACGGCTGCGAGGAAAGCAGTCAGAGTTTTGCGACTGGAGTGCTACAGGCTGAGGAAGGTATTGCGTACCTACCTGATCGACTCGACTTCCCAGTCGCGTGCTACGGCTGCTTTGCAGATGCGGCTGCCGAGGAAGCCATTGCCGCCGCAGACTACGAGTTTCCGTTTCGCTGTTGTGGTGGCCATGTTGGTCTATGTTCTGATATGAAGCTGAGATCGCTCGCAGTAGGAGACGTGCTGCACTGTATGTTCGCACAGTTGTTGAAGCTGTCACCTCTCAAATGTTCCCGAAGCTCGATGGAAGCTCCGATGATCGACGTCAGCGATCGCGCCAAGTCGATCGGGCGAGTGAGCCGCACGTGATCATCTCTACTCTCCTCCTCTGAACAACCTCCCTCCGACGTGTCCTTCGCGATCCAGTACGCAATGCAAACGATCTTCGCATCGCATTCCGGTATTCGATGCTTAGCTTCGCGACATCGCCACCACCTGCCTCCGCGGAAGCGCTCGCACATCGCAGACTCCAAAAGGCATCTGAAACACAACGCACGTCTCGACGCGCTGTCCGAACAGGCCTACCCTTTCCTCAGCCGCAGCACCAACGACTCATATACCCTCCTTGCACATCCTACTGCACACCTTCTTCCACCCACTCCCAGCGCCAGCGCATAGACGCCGCTGCCGTCGTCATCTCCCTCAGCCCTGCGTCAAGTTCGGCACCTCGTCTCGCCATACGAGCAGCTCAGACAGCTACTCAGCTCGTGCATCGGAACCTCGCTTCGACGTGCAGGTCTCAGTATATGGCTGTAAGGCTTCTAGACGCCCCGAGCAGCGCTGCACCTGGTTGCAGGGCGGAGGGCAAGGGTTTGTGTGGTTTCTGTCATGTTTCTGAGGTCTTGGGCGGCCATGGGAGGCCTGCGTTCGCATTGTTTCTTCTGCATCGTGAAGGTGTTGGTACCGTGTGCTTTGACGATGGAAGCGTCATTGGCGATCCGAGGTGAGATTGCAGTGCGTGGATCTTGTAGATTTGTAGCAGGTTGGTGATTCCTTTTACATCTCCTCGCTTAAATCGAGGGTGTCGTGGGGCGTATATGCTCTTGAAGAGATCGTCGAGGTGGTGCTGCCATTTCGTTTATTCCCATCTCCTGGGGACTCGCTACCCATATCATTCCCTGCACACATCACTGCTGCTTACGGGACCATTGTTGGACGCACTGCATCGATCATGTCTCTAGACATGCCAAGCAGAAGTCTGCAGACATCATCGCCAGCTGGCGAAGATCGTCCCTCTCACGAGAGCATGCACCCAATGCTTCGCCACGGCGCTGCGCGGTCGGTTGAGCCTAAAGGCAATCAGCAGGATGGACGAGAGTCGCACATCCCTCGGCTGGAGTTCGAGCCATCTCAGTACCAGCAAGGCCAGGAGCCTCCACCGTTGCACCCGGCACGAGCGACAATGATGCGATATGGACCCTCACGAAACGATTGGGACTACGACGACCGTGATGATCGACCATACTACGGGCCGCGCCAGTCGTACGATTATCCAAGACAAGGCGGTAGAACGACGCCAGCAGACTACTGGGAGGATCCAGCGTACAACAAGCCGCACCGACGACGCCCGTCTGTAGTCCACAACAGCACGCCGTCGCGCATGGAGCCGCAGCGGGGAGCACCTCGCGCACCCAATTCTGCCAAGAAGACACAGCATTATGAGGGCTCAAGTGGCAGCGAGAGCGAAGCACCACAGCCAGTACGCCGAAGGAGACGACGAGCAGCAACTGTAGACAGCGATCCCGACTCCCCAGTACCGCCCGAAGTCATCATGCGACTGCCGTTCACGAACTGGATGAATAGTAATCTGAAGAATCGTGCGTATGCCGGTGCCTTCTCCGAACACCGTCAATGCTGACACCTTATCCTAGACTTCGTCGCCGCCGTCGGCGAATTCGTAGGCACAACAATGTTCCTCTTCTTCGCCTTTGCCGGCACGCAAGTAGCCAACATAGGCGCGAACGACACCTCCGCCTCCTCCACAACCGGCGCCGCCACGGGATTCTCCCCGATAGTTCTGACCTACATCTCCCTCTCCTTCGGCTTTAGCCTCATGGTGAATGTGTGGATTTTCTTCCGCATAAGTGGCGGACTGTTCAACCCTGCTGTCACGCTCGCGATGGTCATGGTACAATCGCTCTCTTATACGCGGGGTATGCTGCTACTAGGAGCACAGCTCAGCGGCTCCATGTTCGCTAGCATTATCGTGAAAGTGCTGTTCCCGACGACGTTCAATGTGCGGACCACGTTGTCGGCGGATACAAGCATCGCGCGAGGCATCTTCATCGAAGCGATCCTCACCGCCTAACTAGTCTTCGCCATCTTCATGCTAGCGA
>JAVRRP010000768.1:0-14083 GCA_036872775.1 Oleoguttula sp. CCFEE 5521 | reverse complement strand
GACACTGGCTCGCGTCAGACCGCGGAGATCGCACGCGCATGGATTCAGTCCTGCCTCTCGAATCACCCGGAGCAATCCCATTCTGAGTACGAACCAGGCATGTACCGGAAATCTTCTGGAGAAAGCCCGATTGCTTCCGATGAAGGGCCGACGCACTTGATAGACTGCTTTGCGCCACAACTGCCCGGTATGTCAGATGTCATGATTATGAAGGGATCATCCGATGTCATTAGTGAACATCAGATAGAGAGTAAAGAGCGTAAGCACACGTGCAGGCTGATCGATGGACGTGCTCTCCCTGGCCCATACGCGACTCTCAGTTATCGTTGGGGAACAAACGACCCCTCGTCCTGGATCACCACAGAAGACAATATAGCGGCCCGGAAGATCATGTTGTCAGAAGCTCACCTGCCAAAGACACTCCGTGACGCCATCCAGGTTGCACGAGGTCTCCACATACGGTATCTTTGGATAGACGCCATCTGCATTGTCCAGCGATCGATTGAGGCCTGGCTCGCAGAAAGTGCAAAGATGGCAGCGGTATTTGAGCAGGCTCTCGTCACAATTTGCGCTTCGTCCAGCTCTAGTAGTGAAGAAGGCATCTTCAACGCGAGAAGTGTCAATGGCATTGAGTCGGCTGTGTCTGCTGGCCGTGACATGATCACGATCTCGAGTACCCTGCAATGTGGCGAACCGAGCGAACTCCATGTAGAGTTTGTTCGTGGATTCCAACCCCCGTTCCTGTGTTCGTCCCTGCCTCCGATTATAAAGAAGCAAAGTACACTAAAGCACAGATCTTGGTGCTGCCAGGAGACTATGCTATCGCACCGCTTGCTGCATTTCACTGACGAACAGCTCTGTTGGGAGTGCGACCACATCAAGGCATCGGAGGATACACTCTGGGATGGCGGAAGATTCTGGATGGAGGATTCACGTATGTTTGAGAACCATCAGCCTTGCGAGTGGAGATGGTATTCTTCGCTCATAGCAAACGATTACAGTCATCGTCAGTGTACTGTTGCCTCGGACAGGCTGATCGCTCTGTCCGGGTTGGCGCGCAAAGCCTCCGCGACGTTTCGCTGCCGCTACTTGGCCGGTATATGGGCTGATTCACTGAGCGGCGCACTTACGTGGCGATTCCTGGGAGACCTATGCTCGGTGCAGACTTGCAATTATGCAGCTCCATCTTGGTCCTGGGCGAGCCAACCACGGGCTGTCGTGTTTGCGCACAACTGGCAACCGGAGGTGAAGCCGGAGTACGAATGCAGGCTCGTGGATGCAAATATGCAGCTCGCTGGGCTCGACGAATTCGGCGCCGTCAAGTCCGGAACACTGAAACTCTTATCGAAAATCTGGGTAGCGCGTGTCGTGCAGCTCGACGTCTGCATGAGAGATCCTGATGATCCTAATGATCTTCATCGAGTGCTTCTCGGCGATATGTTGTGTGAGGCAACTTTCGACGACGGTCTCGACTCCCTCCAGCTCTCGCCATTGATAGCGATCAGCACATACTTCGCGAGAGACAACGCGCCACTTAACGATACTTGTGAATTCCTACTCGTGCAAGATGCAGATCAATTCGGCCTCCACCGGCGCGTGGGAACGTGTAGCCTTCCGCACGACTATCGACTGGATCAACCAGGGCTACGTCGTTTCGTCGCTGGAATGCCTGCAGCAACAAGACATGACTGGATTAAGGCTATGTTCATCGCCGAAGCGGAGAGCGAGATCTCACTGATCTAGCGCAAGCGCAGAGACCATCTCCGCCTTGGATACGAAGTCGAAGCCGTGAATAGGGGCAAAGATAGACCTGCAAAAGCGCCGCCCTACCCAGGTTGCAGCGTAAGCGCGACAAGGCTTCTGAGTCCAGTGGGTATGAGTATCAATAGCAGTAGATCTCTAGAAGAGCGCAGGCGTACCTGAGCCTCGTGCATCAATCATCGATCACCTCTTCCTTAATCGTCACAACCCCGTCCTCATCCTCATACATCCCGCCCACGACCCGCTTCTCGATCCCATTACCTCTATGCACCTCAACCTCATCAATTCTCACCCCACGTCTCGGCCTGACCATCGGAGCAAATACCACAGTCTCGATGCCTGCCGGTAGCGCCTCTTCAGGTCCCCACGGCAGATTGTCCACGTCGATCTCTCGGCCAAGCAGACTCTTGAGCACGACCTCGGCGCCAGCTTTGGACATGACCTGGTTCGCCTCCCTGCAGCGCTCGGAGCAACAGCATTCCAAACACCCCTCATGGCAATGACACGCCTCAACGCGATCGCAAGCTTGCGTAAGTAATAGATCAACGAACTCGAACGCCTTAGCCGCAATACCAGACCCATGCTGTCCGCCCTTCGAGTCATAAAACGTCAATCTCGCCGGCCGCTTACGTTGAGATTCCTTCTTTTGGAACTCCTTGATGGCGACTTTACACTCCGTCTTCACGTCTCCCGGCATCGAGATGACGAAGTTCGGCATCAAGCTCAGAATCGCGTGCTCAGCTGCATGGATTGCTCCAGCTAGATTGAGCCGTCGGGAGTTGAGGATCTCGATCGCTGAGCGCGGCACGTCGAGCCACATACCCTTGCTGAAGATGATGATAGGTGGGTTGTCGACTTGCACAGCATCGAGGATACGACGCTTCTTGTCGACTTTGAAGAAGCCGAAGACGTTCTGGTGCACTTTGATGGTGCCGAAGAACGCTCGACTCAAGCTGCCTGGAATACGACGTATGGCTTCAGTCTCGATCGGATCGATGTCAGTGTAATCTCTTTGCTGCGTCGTCCAGTCAACTTTCACGCGCTCGACTTTGGCGATCATGCGTTCCGTGCTCATCTCCTTTACCAGGTAAGTCAAACCTTGATGGAGGAATATGCCGCCTTCATAAATGGTGAAGAAGGCGCGGGAAGCTTCTAGTTCTTCGAGCACAGTGTTGGTGGCGGTATTGATGATGGCGAAGTGGTCATCTTCTGTGTCTCGAATTGCAACGCTGCGAGAGGGATAAGGGAGGTATCTGGCGTCGGTGTGGAAGAAGCCTAGATTGTCTGGGCCTTGCAGTCGTTCGGCACAGATCTCTGGTAGCTGCTTGCCGAAGAAGAGACTGTCTTCGTCAGGGCGTATGGGCATCTCGTGCGCGGCGACTTGGATGTGGCCTTCCAGGACGAGCATGTTGGTGAGGTCGACCTGCAGCTCGGAGTTGGGTTTGGTGAAAATCTCGTCCGGATTCTGCATGTAGTACTGGTCTGTGGGGAAGCAGTCGCCGATCAGTACGGAGAGCGAGTCCTTGTTTCGACGACCTGCTCGACCAGACTGTTGCCGAAGATTTGCAATGGTGTATGGGAAGCCCACCGTCACTACAGCATCGAGCGAGCCAATGTCGACACCGAGCTCGAGTGCCGTCGTAGCTACAATGCCGACAAGCTTCCCTTCGAACATCTCCTTCTCGATGCGTCTCCGATCTTGTGGCGTGTACCCACCTCGATAAGCCATGACTCGCGCCATCACCTCGCTTCGCTCCAGCGCTTGGAGCTCAGTCTTGATAGCAGTCGTCAGGATCTCACACTGCTTTCGTATTCGACAAAACGCAATGACTCTGACACCTCGCAGGATGAGCTGACAGAACAATCTCGCAGTCTCTGCGAATGTGTCTCCGCGGCCACTACTTGGATCAGCAGGATCCTTGAATGGTGTGTTCCAACATAGAAACTCCTTCCTCCCACTCGGTGATCCGTCAAAGTCAACGAGCTTCACGTCTTCAATGCCAAAGATGGTCTTCATGTGCTCCTCTGGGTTCGCCACGGTGGCACTACAGCTTATGAACTTCACTTTCCTATTGCCCACAGCTGCGCATATTCTTCGAAGTCGGCGCATGATGAAAGCCACATGTGCGCCAAAAAGTCCGTTGTAGACGTGCAGCTCATCAACCACCACGTACCGCAGGTTTTGCAGGAAATTTCGCCAGCTCTCCTCCTTTGGCAGGATGCTCAGGTGCAGCATATCAGGATTTGTGAAAATGATTTTCGCTTCGTCGCGAATGTAGTTGCGGTCTGACATCGCAGTATCGCCATCGAAGGTCTCGCACACGACGTTCTCAAGCCCGGGTAGGAAAGAGAGAATGTCCTTAAGACTTCGACGCTGATCCTGTGCCAGAGCTTTGGTAGGGAAGATATACATCGCACGAGTCTGTGGATCGCTTTCTAGCGCGTGTAGCACTGGGATCTGGTAAATTAGCGACTTGCCCGAGCTTGTGGAAGTCGCAACGATGACATCGTTGCCGTCGTGCAGGGCATTGATGGCTTCAGTCTGATGACTGTAGAGTGATTGGATGTTGCGGGTATTGTAAAGAGCATTGACGAGCTCTTGGCTGAGAGGAAAGTTCAGCTCGCCATATACCGGCTCCTGTGGGTCGAACACGCGATGGCCATCTGGTACAATCTGCTCGGTGTACCACTCTGAAGTTCGCAACTCCTGTATGATATCCGGGATGCTTTTGCGCTCTGACGGGATGACCTTAGGCAGACTATCCTTCGCAGCATCGGGTGCTGGTGTTGATGCCCTGCTGTTGGCAGGGTATGGTATGAAGGCCTTATGGTCGTCCTCAAGTTTCTCCACTGGATCGACTTTCAGTTCCGCGCACTCATTCAGCCAGACATTGATCGCAGACGTGAACTTCGCATTCCGTTTCTCGATCAACTTCATCATCTGCTTGTGACTGTACACTGGCATCTTCAGATCTTCCTCCCTAAGCTTCCTCGTGGCCTTCGTAGGCTCGCCAGTCTTGGCATGCTGCACCATGCGCTTCAGGTCACCATCGATGAACTCGAACAACAACACTTCTTCGTTCTCCTTCCCCTGCTTCTCCGTTTCCTGTACATTCTGCGTCTCCCTGAAGCTCATGGGAAAGAACTCCTTCACCCTCCGTCCCTGCATGAGGTTTTCCTCGCCCATGAGATTGACCTGCAGCATCGCTTCGTCGACATACTGGAAGTTGATTGCTTGAGGGACCAGCGTCTTGATCCTCGCCACATCTTCAGTCTTAAGCTCACGCTTCGTATTCGCCTCGACTGCGCTCTTGATGGTCTCAAAAGTCGTGGCGAGATGTTTGCGCGTACAGCAAAAAGTGTAGACGAGATTCAGAGCCTTGTGTGTCTGCCCAAGCTTGACGAAATAGTCTGGCCACGGTATGGAGGTCTCAACGATCGTAGAAGAGCCCTGTCTGCTTAAGGTGGGTTTGTCGCCACTCTTGGCTGTTCTCCGAGGCTTCTTGCCACCATCTGTCGTCTTCGTGGGCACTGTTGTGGAATTCGACTCTGTCGCTGCAGCATTCTCTCCCGGGGCTTCGTCTGGTGTAGGCGCAGGCGGCTCGACTCGTTTCCGCTTGCGATGGTGGACCAGCAGGTTGGACACGCTGGCCGCCTGGAGCTTGACCATCGTCCTACAATTCCAGATCTCAAAGAAGGGTGCGCGTTATCGGGCCATATCGCGAACGTAACATGCCATCAGCCCTTGCATTCACTATCCAAACTGCCATCGCCATCGAATAGTGACATCATGGCAACACGTCCGAGCGCGTTTGGACTTTCGCGCGATCACGTGGCAAGCACGCTACACTAATCTAGCATGACCTTCGACTTCAACGCAGGAGGATCATTTGTAGCGACTCAGCACGTCTTATCAGCGATACTTCTAGCCACTAAATACCGCGCTCTGAAATACATCTTGTCCCGACACTTCCCTTCCCCCGACATCCGAGACTTCGATTCATTGCTTTCTCCAACTTCCACATTTGTTGAACCGAGTCTCAGAAAGCCCATATCACGATCTCGAAGCAGCGTAGCCATCGACAAGAGCGCCTCGTGGCGACCTCGTGGACGCCTCGTGGACCTGGGCCTGACAAACGTGCGAAAATTCAGCCTTTATCCCCACCGAGTCATCTACGGTCTGGTACATTCTGGACACCATCTAGCAGCGACATAATCCTCTACGAATACTCTGCCGCTGTACTGGTCTACCACGACAACATGGGCGTGCCTACCCCTGCCGAGGCTCTCGCTACCTTCCAACCCGCCTCAGCCGGTGCTTACAACCCCGGCACAGTCGTGATATTCTTCGATGCCAGAGGTTTCAAATCTGCCCAAGATCAGCTACCCACCTACCAGTCATACTGGCTCGAAACGAAGTATCGTCTCGGCTGGCCAAGCATCTGGTATACGACGGACTTGGAACCGGGTAAGCTGAGACTAGTGTGGTACACTGTAAGTCGTCCGCCATCGTCTAACCCATGCTTAAAGTGTGACTAATAAACCCCAGCACACCGGCACAGAGGGCATGCGCGAGTATCCCCTCCACATGGCCTACACCGTGAAAGACATGTACGACTCTCTCTCCGGTGACGGCTTCAGACCCATGATCCTCGGCTGGTCGTTAGAGAACCCATTTCCCATGATCGGTGGCGCTGAGCCCCCTGAGGAACCGAAGCAGCCTAAAGTAAGGAAAGCGACGACGTGGAGTAACAACGTCTCTGGCCATGCGAAGGGCGCGAATCCGCATGAGCGGGTCATGGCGATTATTGCGAAGGAGGAGGAGAGGCAGAAGGAAGGGCGGGCGGTGGAGGCGAGAGGGGAGAAGGATGGGGTGGCTGTGTAATTGTAGCTGTACATTCGCGTATTGGACGATGAATTTGGATCAGTTGAGTCTCCGTAAGGGGTTCCACCTCCGCTTCACGAACTTTTCTTCCCATCCCTCTCCGCCTTTCTCAAAGCCCTCTTCCTGATATCCTCATGCATGCCTCGATTAATTTTCAACACGAACCCATTCATCGGCCCCAACTGCTCAACAGCCCAAAGTGGTATAGCATGAGTCCAATACGGTGCGCCAGTTGCAGCAATCCCCTGCGCGCCTCCACTCCGCCCAACGCTGCCCAACGCAGCCTTCACAAACTGCTTCGGCGTCGGCACGACTAAGCTCGCCTTTCGGATCTTGCTCATGGCCGAGGTGACTAGGTAAGATTGCACGAGGTGGACTTTCACGCCGTGGGGTTCTAGCTCGGACGAGAGTGCCGTGGACCACTGCTGCAGGAAGGCTTTACTGCCTGAGTAAGTAGCTAGAAGAGGCGTAGGAAGTACGCCACCAAAGGACGCCATGGTGAGGATCAGGCCGCGTTTGCGAGAGATGAGGCCGGGGGTCACGAGTTGGGTTACTCGAAGGGTGGCGAGGCAATTGATCGTGATGATGTCTTTGACCTCCTGCTCCGGCGTATCGTTGAACGGGACCGGAATAGAGTGCGAGAGTCCAACATTGTTGATTAGGATCGAGATGTCGAGATCTTTGACGAGAGCGGCGAGCTTGGCGTAGTCTTTGTCGTTGTTGGCTGCGAAGTCCATGGCTAGCGTTTTAGTCTCGACTTTATACTTCGAGGAGATGTCGGTGGCCAATGTATCGAGTTTGGATTGCGTGCGCGAGACAAGCAGGACATTGAACCCTTTTGATGCGAGCTGCAGAGCGTACTCCTTGCCTAGGCCATCTGAGGCGCCGGTTACGAGGGCCCAGCTACCTTTGGGGCCGAATGTGGAGAGCTATACTATAGTCAGTGAGATGTCACGAGGGTGTTAGGGCAAGCGGCGTACTTTTTGGCCTGGGATGAAGAAGAGCGAAGCGATCATACGCCAAAACGAGAAGATCTTGAGTGATATGAAGAGCACGCCGATGAGAGCCGCGACCTGGGTTGCTGGTGCTGCGTACGGGTCGACAGGGTTAAGCTGATTCATCGTGGCGGCTATGCTGAAGGTATTCTTTTCTGTGTCGAATCAAGATCGTGCTGGGACGAGCGGATACTGTCTTGATGAAGTGAGGTCAGAAACACCATAGCGAGACGAAATGCCCACCAAACTCACGCCTCGGCGCGGCTGCAACGACGATCTCCCGCCGCCAATGCAGGAACGAGCTGAGATAACCACGATGCAGTACAGGTCTACTACGCGACTATTTCGAGCACGCAGTCAAAGCTCACCATGTCCACCTCAGACTGGCTTCCCCCCCTCTCCGGCGGTCTCCTCCCCTACTGGCTCCTCCTAGTACGCCCTCCCCAATCCCCACCCCACCTATCCTACTGAACCCACCCTCCACAGACCTCAGCCATCTCCCTCGCCAACAGCATCCAAGCCTACACAACCCTCGCCCGCACCCGCGAAGTCTACGCCGGCCCTGCGCCTCCCTCCTACAAACCCCCAACGAACCCTCTAGCCCTCACATTCACCGCGATCCCCAACCCAAACTCCCCCGTCACACCCCTCTCCGCGCGAACATTCGGGACCTGGACCGCGCTGGCAGCGGTGATAAGATTCTACTGCGCGTACAGTCTGAATGATCCGAGGTTCTATCAGCTGGCGCTGTGGACTTATGGCGTTGCGTGGATGCACTTTGTGAGCGAGTGGTGGGTCTTTGGGAGTGTGAGGTGGGGAAGAGGAGGGGCGAGTAGTATATGCGTGGCGACGGGGACGTTGGCGTGGATGTTTACTGTTTGGGGCAGCTACGTCACATGAATACGGAGTAAAAGGAATGGGGTGTCCCGCGCCACGCCGGTGTGTGATTTTTCCTCTGCTACGGGCAGCCACTACAGCTCCAGCTACAACGAGGTTGGCAGAGCACTCGACCGTTCAGGCGTCGTGCTGGGCGTGCAGGTAACGATCGACTGGGTCTGATAGTCGTCATGCACCCACTCCGCCGACTCCACTGCTCCCTCGTCCCTCACCTCCACCAACGGCACCGCCCATCATGACGCCCTGCCCGAGCGGACCCCTCTGATCCAGCTCCTCGTAGTTCAATACGAATTCTCTCCGTTCTCGTCGCCAGTTCCCGACGTCGAAGAACACATACACGCCCTTCTCCACACCCGGCGTCACCCGCGTCGGTTGCACGCCCACGGGAGCACCATTCGTAAGGTCCAGTATCGGCACGGACGATGCAGCGTTCGCTTCCCGCGTGTCCTTCTGCAGCCATTGCCGTAACAGCTTATGCCATCGCCAGTCGCGAGAGTGGAGCTCCTGTGCTGCCAGCTCTTGCGTGATGTCGTGAGGCATTTGGTAGAAGATGCAGAAGAGTGTTTCTGCGTGATCATTAGTATATGTATAACAGCGCAGGAGACAAAGAGCAGTTCATACCATCGCTCATAGCGGGCACCCTGCTAGCCAACGGCGGTATGTTCGTCACCGTGTACGCATCTGGCAACTCAAAATCCGGCACCGTATGTCGATCGTGGAAGTCGAACGCACTTCCCGACGTGTTCGTGGCCGGGAATGGCACGAACGTTGGGTACAATGGTTCTAGCGAATCGAGGTCCAGACCTAGATTATTGAGGTCTTGGCCAAAGAAGATGCCTGATCGCATTATTGGGGGTAGCGTCTCGTCTACGGGTTGATTCGTTTCGAGGGCTTTCCGAGCTTCGTATGCGGCTGACAGTGCTTCGAGACCAAATTTCTCGGATTCAGTCATGTCTGCGTATCGTTTTGTTATGGAGGGTTGAGGGTGTGCTTGGCCATTTGGCGCGGGGATGGGTGATTGCTGGGATGATGTCAGGGCAAGTCCATCAAAATGATCGGCAGAGTGCATGAATGCGGATACGCACCTGTGCAGCTTGGGGCGCTGCCGTAGACTGGCTTATCTGATGGCCGATGGGCGCTTGCGCACCTTGCTGTGTAGAATTGCTCCCGTCTCGGAATGGCAATTGCGCTTGCCGTGCATTGTTGGGTGCCTGGATACTCTCCGGCGATCTCAGACTAGAGCCGAAGCCATTCGTATGCCCGTAGCCGTCGCCATTTACCTGTCCGTTGAGGGGCGGAAAGTCGTCACCTCCTCTACCATCCATCCCTCGGTCGACGGACGAATGCTGTGATTGCTGGTTCTCGAGCTGGTCTAATGATGATTGCTGTGAGGGTGCTATCGATGGCGCTCGTTGCTGTCCTGGTGGTTGCTGCTGCGCTCGCGATTGAGGCTGCGGCGGTTGCTGTGGCTGTGCGGTGGGTTGCCGGAGGACATTGCTGTTCCAACTCGACTGTGCAGCGCTGCCCGTTGACTGTGGTCCGCCGGAAAGAGTGGGAAAGTCACTGAATGCCTCGTTAGCTGGACTGATCAGTGCTTGCGCATACGACAACACAGGTCCCATCGCGCGTGGGTGGCGATGTTGGGCGACGGCGAAGGCTGCCCGGACGACCATATATCGACTCAGCAAGCTGCGATGGCTTGCTCCAACATAACGCAGGCAGGGTGACCGCATGAACGCGCCGTGTATGCTCCCGTCAAAGCCTTTGTCCAGCCATCGTCCTCCAGAGATCCAGTATGCACTCCGCCAGATCTTCGCACTTGCGGATAGCGCGTCCAGCTCCACTTATCCGAATGTTGAGCCAGCCTGTTTAAGCTCTACACCTCCAAGCTGAGCCAACTCACCTCATATCAATCGGCCCCTGCGCCCCACCACCGCCCATGACCTGCGCAAACCCGCTCAGACCTCCTAATCCTCTGCCTGCCCCAGCTGCACCAATCCCTCCTCCCAGTCCTCCTCCAAATCCTGCTCCTCCAGCTGCACCTGGCGCAGGCAGCCCGAAGCCCCAGCTCGTGCCGATGCCTAGGGGCGCTTTCTGCGTGTTCTGTAACCTCGAAGCCGGTTGCCGGGGTTGTGGCGCCTGGGAAGGGGCGTTGAAGGAGGGCATGTTCATGGATCGCATGGGGTTCGCTTTTGCTACGAAGGATGTGCTTGCTGGGTGACGGTCAGCATGTTTGGTCGGGGAGAGGAAGGTGTCTGTGAGAGATGAGAGAGGCAGGTAGATGAGGCCATCATGGGCTTGCTTGTGCGGCGCCATGTCGGCTCATGCAGCGGTGGTGGGTATTGGGGGGGGTGCATGGAAGGTGGTGGTGTTGGGGGTTGTGGTGGAGGACGTCAAGCGGGCGAGCTTACCTGCGCGATCATTCGTATCACATGCGAGTTTTGCGTCCCCGTCGTAGTGATGAGGCGAGAAGTGAGGATCAATGGCCAATTAGCATGTGATCGGGAGCTGCACTCGACATGAAGTTCAGTATGCGGCTCTTTGCGGGGCTGCGGGTGAGCTTCCGCAGCGTTGTGGCGTGCATATCGTAGGGCTACGCCAGTATTACATTTTCACAACGACCGTACCGGGGCCCTTGCGATCAAGCGTGTCCGTGCATTATCAAGAGAGGTAGCATCGCGATCTACACCTGGAAAAGCTCGAGAGTCCAGTGAGTATCACGCTTCACGCATCGAAAAAGGTCACGTGCCCTGTGTCCGCTGAGCGATCTCAGGAAGATATTTCATGTACATTGGACTGGTCTTGTTACCGAGAGTGATGTCCACCACACTACGTCCCTCCACTCAATGCATCCCTCTCCTCCATCTTCCGCCTCGCCGCCAAGATCATCTCCTCCCTCCGTCTCCTCAACCCCTCAGCCCGTGCCGCCTTGTCGCCCGTCCATCCTTCCCTAACCTGCGCATCGCTCCTAACAGCCTCCTTCCCCTTGCCTCCGACTCGTCCCTGCAATCCGTACCTCGTGATCAAATCCTCACCCACCTTGCCAGGACTCTTAGTCGCCGCGCTCGGGGTTCTCGAAACTGCTCCAGCAATTGGAGGCGGGCTAGGCAGAGGCGGCTGATAGGATGGTGGTGGATTGTCCAATCCTCGGCCTGTGAGTATTCGTTCTGATGTAGCGGCTACACATCCGCCATTCCGGTGCAGGTCCCAGGCTATCGTTCTTCGATCGAGTTGTGGAAACATTGCGCTGACTTGTTCAATCTTTGCCGGATCGACGACTCGGCCATTTCGTGAGGATGAAGGTGTTGCGCCGGCGGGTGCCGAGGGCGATGTGGGTTTGTTGAGGTACCAGCGGAGGGCGAGGAAGCCGACAAGTGCTACGGCGAGGAGCTGGGGGATGTTGATCGAGGCCTGATCCTTGGCCATCGTTGTGGACAGAAAGTATATCGCTGGACGCCTGGTAGGTCTGGCAGCCTCACCGGATCACCGAGGGTGTGAGCTACCCGGTACAGGAAGTGCGAATGGCACGTCGACTTTTGTGGGTTCGGAACGCTCGGCCTCGGTGAATGGAGTTGCGCTGAAGTGAGATCGAGAGCCGGTAAGTGTACGTCTTGTGGTACTTTCTATTAACGACGCTGTAAGTAATGATAGATTGATTCACAAAGCCTACTCTGTATGCTGTCCAGACGTCCTCATGGCAGGACAGCGGAGGAACAATTGACCGGAAGTCCGATACACAGCCTCAGTTCCCAGGCTACACAACTCCGCATCGACCCTCCGCTCCACCGCTCTACTTCGCAGGTAACTACCACTACTTACAGAAGCAAGCCCATTGATGAATCCCGTGAAGTCCGCGTACGGAGTTCGAGCACGTACAAAGGGTACGGTTCGCTCGCCTGCTCGCGCTCCTGACTTGGTCGAGGACAGACCGCAAGCACTACGATGATCGAAGCATGACACCTCTCAACAGTTACATCGGCCATGAAACGAGGTCTACCTGATGCACATCAACAGATCTCAAGTTCACCCCAGGGTCCATATGTGCCCGGTCACGTGAGCACCCTGCACCTTCCAAGCTTGGCACCAATGGCCGGCTCAGCGGCAGGGGCAGCTAGACACCTTATCTTCACCACCGCCGCCTATCTGCATGAAACCTGGAGCTACCGCGGCGGTTGCAGTGTGGCTTCTGGGCCGCGAACATTTACCGGATACGTCTATGTATCCGCTTTCATTGAGATCTTAAGGGCACGCTTTCTGGCCATCCACGACATTGATCGTCCCAAGAGCAGCGGATCGCGCAGCTGCGGTCGATCAACGCTTCGCTACAAAGTCGCATGGGCCGATTGCAATACTAAACATGCAATTAGGCAGCTAAGGGTGACGTAAGGATCGTCGTCAAATGCTTATCGCCTCGATGCTCGCGGATCTGGCATATATGCATTGCATCCGAAGTTCTCGAGCTACCTCGCCATGCGGGCTTCTGTGCGTCTCGGACCCTGGCAGCGTGTCACTCGGCGCCACCCTGGAGTCTATGTTCGCGTGGCAGCGATAAGGAACCGTGTGCTTGGGAGCTGCTTCTTTCGGCAGTACATGGGTATGTAGGTTGTCGAATGTACCTCGTCTTCACTCTTCCAGAGCCAAGACTAGAACTTCCCTTCTTTTGACTTCCTGCCGTCAATTACTGTGTGCATCTCGGTCTGTTGGACTCTGTAGCAAAGATGACCGACACCGACCGCGACTGGCCTCCGGGCACGATCCGGCTTCAGACACTGCTAAAGAGCGAGACGAACTCGACCGAAACCGAGATCATCCTCCAGCCACGTCCCAGCGATGATCCAAACGATCCTCTCAACTGGCCGAAGTACCAGAAGGTCATCAACTTCAGCCTGGCATGCTTCTATGCTATGATGGTCTTCGCCTTCGTAAACGCTACAAGCCCGACTTGGGGACCACTGGCAGACGAGCTAGGTACGTCTACACTAGGGGGAGCGCAAGACTGCCTTTGTACGGCGCAGGAAAACGGCCATGGAAGTCAAGCCACTCAACGGCGTCGCATATTCGTTGGCAGACCGATGGTGCTCGTTACACGTGCATACATGGCTCTATGATTACCGCCGAGCGCTTATGGGACTCCCCGGGGCCATCCTTCCCCGCTAACATATGTTGCAGGCTTCAGTAATGTGACTTTGACCAACACCTACGCCATTGGATGTGCTACCCTGGCTCTAGGAGCGCCTATGCTCATTCCGTTCGCACTCAAGTACGGCAGCAGACCTGTCTATGTTTTCTCTTCGATAGCGCAATTTGGGATCTCGATCTGGGCCGCGAAGACTCAGACTGCGGCAGACTGGTGGGGAGTGTAGGTCTACGCCGCTTATGACATGGCTATCTAGACACTGACGAGACTTTAGCAACGCGGTTCAATGCTGGCTGGGTGCTCTCGCAGAAGTCCTGATTCAGATGACCATCGCGGACGTTTTCTTCGTCCACCAACGCGGGATCATGAATGCGATCTACATCTGGGTTGCTAACGTCGGCGGCAATC
>JAVRRP010000767.1:0-14092 GCA_036872775.1 Oleoguttula sp. CCFEE 5521 | reverse complement strand
AGGCCGCGATTAGTAAGAGTCAGTATGTGGGGCAGGGGAAGAAATTGAAGGTTGTGCCAAAGGTATGATCTTGAACTTGTGTACTAAGTGGAACAGATGCAGTTGCTAACTCAGGTGGTACAGGTCAACCCGGAAATCAAGGGTGGTCTGGTGGTGGAGATTGGCGACCGCACGATCGACCTATCGGTCTCGTCCAAGATCGCAAAGATGAACAAGCTGCTGCAGGATACGCTATAGATGGGGATCAGACGAAAGGAGGTTGCTCATAGCGCAAGAAAGTCTCAATCCTGTCGGAGAGACTGCAATGCATGGCAACATCACCTCATGCATGTATATACTAGTACCTTGACTATTCCGAGAGCCTTCTGCTTGTTTCATCGAACCGTCAAGGTCTACTACAACTCGTCGGATCCTTCGATCGTGATTCCGCCTTTCCAGGTGTCCGATATGTGTATGATGCTCTTGCCAGCTCGACTGCGACAGTGAATCGCTGTATCACCGTAACTGTGAGAGTCCAGTCTTTGACTAGTAGCCACAGACGAGGCTGCTTTTCTCCCTCTTCTGCCTGTCTGTCTGTCTTGCACGCTTCCTTCTGTGCCATACACGTTCCTCGTCTAGTGCCGTCTTGGCACACCTGCCGCACTCTCGCGTCCATCTCTCTCTCGAGGAGATTGGCGGGATCACTCGTCCTCCACAAAACCAGGATCCAGCTTGACCTCGCTTGTGCCGCATCATTGTTGGTAAGTATGCGTCTCTGCCTACTCTACGTTTCCTATCGCTCTCTCACGATGTTGCCACCCGCTCTCGTCCGTCGATCCTCCCGATGTTGCGGCGCGAACTTTGTCACTCCTTCACCGCGTCTTCAACGAGACAACGCGTTGTGAGTCAACAGGTGATCTGCTAGGCTCCCAGTCTTTCCAGTCAGTGGCATTCGAGGCCATTTGTTGAGTCACGACTGCCGGCTAATGTGCTTGCTCACTATATAAAGCGCAGCGATAGGCCATTCCAGAAATTTACAAGGCGTTCGCTGGCTCTCGCGAGCCACCTATTATCAACAGACACTTTTACCGCCATCATGGCGACACGATACACGTACCACAGGCTCAATGCTCGACAAATGTGCGATGCTGAGCCTGCCGAGCTGGCAAGCTACCTACGAAAGCACATGGTCGAAGCTCCTGATACCGAGATCATATCGAGCAATCTACTCCAATCTGTTGCCATTGAAGCCATCCCACCCCGCGTCTACAAAGTCTGGCTGTCGGTATGTCCGGATGCAAGTGCGATCGCGGCAGGACTCCAGCAGCGGCACTCTGTCTTTTGTCGTGTAGGTGCTATCAAAGAATTCCGACGCCGTTTCCGGACTGGGAAAGTCAGCGGAGTATGGCAGGCTCTGGGTGGAGCGACTGGGATCGGGGAGATGATGTCGAAGTGGAGTGTGAATGAAGTAAAGGCGTTTTGTCAGGCTGTGCATCGCAGTGGGACGGCTCTCGTAGGCCGACAGGAGAGACAGCGATTTGTAGACGAGCTCGTCGGTGTCCTACTCCCGGATGGAGTTGAGCCTTCTGAAGTGAACAACCCGGACCAACGACCGCTGGAAGGTGACTATGCGCGGATGGTCTCCGCCTGCACAGCCGCTTTCGTACAGCGCTGGAAGGACCAGGGCAGACAGCCAGCTCCTCAGATCAAGAGACTTATTCAGAGTCAACCTCTACTGTGCAAGCAGTGGTGCTTAGATCTGGTCCGTGACGGCAATCTCGATCTCGAGGACTACTTGCCACTGCTCGAGAGCGCAATGCCGCAACCTTCCCAAGATGATCCCACCATCACGGAGAGCATGTTGTTCGCAACCGACGTCCTGGAACTCATGCTTGACAATGACCGCTTTCCAGTCAAGGAGAACGTCCTGTGCGCAATCGTAGAGAACACGGTAAAGCGACTTGCTCGACGAGAGCCACGAGATGCAGCCCACGCGCAAGGGCGGATCACCCCAGCTTCTAGACGGCACAGAGCTTCAAACGCTGTTACAGCACGGGCTCTCCAGGTGATGGGTCGAGCTTTACAACAGCAAGCGGCGAAGGCAGCGGCTCTCACAATTAGGTACTCCGAGTATATCTCCAACCTCGCCGCACTGTACACTCGAGAAGGATTAGATTCGAAATCGGATATGACCACTTTGCTACGAACGTCAAGACTTGCATCACATGAAGGGACGCAGTGGTTGGCTGAATCATTACGTGAAGCGACGCCAGAGAAACGATACGATCTGCTCAAGTGGCTACTCGTGAACGTGTCGAACTACAAGCTCGATCTTGGCGAGCGAAAAGCTGCCCCTAGTGCAGTGCCTGAGTTCCACCCGATGCTGTTCGAGGTACTGCCACCCACCGATGCAATCGATTTCCTCGACAATCTATTGCGACTCGGCTTGGACATGCGAGTTCCAGGACCAATGCGTGCCTCAGAGGACGCTAATGCGATCAACGCGAATCTCTTGAGGCTCTCGATCGGGGTCGACACATCAACGGATCTCAATACCGCCCTCAAGCATATCTCGCGCTGCCGAGAGAAGGCCCAGACAAGTCGAGATGCGGCTGTTCGAGCTTTTTGGGTGGAAGCCGTATTTCGGTTCGCCGCATTATCACGCTCCCTTGACACGTTGAATGACACACTACTGTGGGCTCGGAGGTACAACTCAGACTCCTTGACCATCAAGACTGCTTATGGGAGCGACGTGATGGCTAGTAAGCACATGGTCGAGTGTCTTGCGGGACTGCAGCACCGCGCAGCAGGCATTGTCGTGCGCACCGACCTAGAAGGGCGGCTGAAGCAGGCGAACAGGACTCTTTTATTCATTCTCGGAACGGCAGTAATGTGTCAGAAAGATCCTGCATTCCAGGCGCACGCGTGGCAACGCTCTCTTCGAAGCATGCTCTGCAACGTCATCGAGTCTCGAATTCGGAAGACGCATTTCCTCGCAGGCCAAAGCAGCTGGACAAACGATGATGTGTTCCAATGTGTATGGCAAGACACTCTTGACACCCTCATCAAAGCCGAGGAAATATGCTTGGCGGAGGAGAATGCGGTTCTAGGCATGCGCGATCTTGATGGTTTGACTTACCCGGTGCGCGTCGAGGGTATCGCCGCCAAGGCAGCGTCGCTGCGCTTCTTAGACGAGCTCGCAATCAGGCGAGACAGCCTATATCGCACCCATCGCATCAAATCAAACGCCTCTGTGATTGAGCTTCGGGATCCGTGGCCACGCGGTCTTCCCAATCAGTGCTTACAAGAGTTCATATACGACGGTGAGATACTGGATCATGACACACCATATCTCAGCACCCGACTGCATACTGTAGTCTTCCCGGATGCAAAGCTGGCGCGGGAGCTTCTGCCTCAGGACGAAGATACTCGCTTCGCTATCGGGGACTATGTTGAGAACTACAAACACGCTTTGTACTACTATGTGCACCGAGCTCCCTCGTTAAAGGACACTCGAATCTCCGAAACGTGGAATTACGCTCTCTCCCACCTGAGTGATCGCATGACCCCTCTGGAAGCCAGACTGTATTGGAGAGGGGTGTTCCATGATTCACAGATCGAAATCCATGATGATTGGCTTGAGCTCCCACGCCCCGCGATGCCTCGACTCCCGAATACTGACGATGAGCATGTGAGTGAGTGGGATCCGTTACACGAGCCACAGCAGCCAGAGTCACAACAACGTCTGCTCCCGGTCGTTACCCTGGATTGTATGACGGGACAATTCTCAAGCTCGGTCAGTCTCCACGACGTTGGTAGAAAGGTGGCCTTCGTGGTGCCAGAGGAGAAGATCCCGGCATATCAGGCAGGCTCTTTCTGGGATGTGTATAAGGAGAGCCACCTTTCCAGGTCTGCAGAAGAGGCCTTCATTGTTACTGGCCTGTTGTACATCGACAGTCGTGTGAAGTCAGACGCGAGTCTCCTGAGCAAGTCCTTCCCAACTGGTCATACTCAGAGGTATCCGGCTGTCTTCCTCGATGAGAATTTCTTGAATCAGAGAGCGCTGGACACGAATCCTAAGGGAACGTGGGCGAGAGCCGTGTTAAAGCGCTTCCTTCCGGACGTGCCAGCCACTTGTCTGGCGAGAGTGACAATGATGCTGATGCGGGAACTTCAAGAGAAGCCAGGAACATTGCCACTGACTGCCTTTGGTGTCCTTAAGATGCTAGCATACAGCAGTAAGCCAGAGCTTGCGTTCGATCACATCGTCGCAGTGATTACGGGCATGCCTGACGAGAGCTCCTGGCATCGGCAATTACTTCAAGCCGGCATCTTCAAGCGCTTACCCGCTGATCAGGCGAAGATGCTTGCAAGCACACTGATCCACAAGATCATGGACAAGCTTGATGAGCAATCTGAAAGACGGGCGGCTTGGGAGGGTGATGATACTGCGGTAACGGATGCAACATCGCAGCCACCTGCTAGTCTTATCAAGATCACTACCGTGAAAATGCTGGCGGAATTGCTGCATAATGTAGCATTCGATGAGAACTTCTCGGTGGACATACTGAGCTCGATCCTGGTAAGGTCCACACATCTAGACATTCGTGCTGCTGTCGTGAGCAGTCTTGTGCAGATACTGTCGAAGACCACCCAGGAGCGCACAAGGGAGGCGATCTTGGCAATATTGGAAGAGCACGCCGTTCCGGTCGCGGCGTCGATGAACGAGCGGAAGCCTATGACAGAGCAGGACTGGCTGGGAGCTGAAACCGCACTGCGCTTGCCGGATATCAATGCAGAGCGTCCTCTCCAGGCATCGATGCGGACGACGGCAAGGACTCTCGCGCCCGTGACACTGCAGGCAGCCTTCTATCGTCGCATCATGGTGCCGCTGATCGAGAGCAGCACGAAGAACAACGCTCGATGGACCAGGCTCTTCCTCCAGAAGTACGACGCCTTACACTTGCTAGAAATCGTCACCCCAGTGCCAACAGATGTAATGTTACCTGTGGAGCTACTACATCAAGCCAATCCGGTGACCGCCAGCATCACCGAACTCGTGGCACCACAGGCCTTCGAACAGTACAGCAATTATGTCATGGCAGTTCTTCGAGCACCCCAGGATCTGCTCGACTTCAACAAGCAATTGCGCGAAACCAAAATCGAAGTCGGTGCAGACGCCCGAAGCCACTGGCTCACCCAATGGGGCGGCGCTCCCTGGTCAG
Organism: Oleoguttula sp. CCFEE 5521; assembly: GCA_036872775.1. Taxonomy (NCBI): domain Eukaryota; kingdom Fungi; phylum Ascomycota; class Dothideomycetes; order Mycosphaerellales; family Teratosphaeriaceae; genus Oleoguttula; species Oleoguttula sp. CCFEE 5521. Next base: position 8,888 of record JAVRRP010000767.1, on the reverse strand, counting down.
TCATCCACACTTACGAGGTCCTTGACGTGCCCAAATTGCTACGCACCGCCGACTGGAGCATCGCACCTGGCACGCTGCAACTGAAACACGCTCACGCCCACGAGCGCAAGCTGATCGACATGATGCTACGCCAATACGACACAGGCGCCGGCCATTGGAGCACACAGCTGATACGCCACGAGCTTCGACCTGGTGAAGGTTCAGAAGCGGCGAAGAAATGGGCGCTGAATCTCAAGCCGATGCTGAAGTACATGCTGCAGCAAGTCGACGAGACACGAACAGTAGAGTGGCAGCAGGACCCGCAGCGCGTTCCGTCGATCCTGCCTTCTACGTTTCTCATTCGTATGCGCTTGCTGCTGCATCCAGGCGATGGCATCGAGGGTAGTAAGGCAGAGCAGGTCGAGCGAGCTCACAGCTTCGCTGATGCTATCATGAACCTTCTAGAGAAGCTGGCGAAGAAACGCACATATCATGTGGACTTCAACCTAATGAAGGAGCATCTCAAGAACAAGATCAATCAGCGGACGACGCTAGACGTCGTGAAACGACTCGGCTCACTTGGGGGCGGTCCTGATGAGCCGCTCTCCACAGCGCAGCTCCTGCAGATCGAGCTGGCACAGCATCTGCTCCCCAGCGCGCAGAAGCCTGAAGCGGACTCTAAGGTCAAGGCAGTACGCGTCATGCTTGACAGCTGGGTAGCGAGTACAGATGAGGAAGTCAGGAAACACGGTATCGCTGCCTTGCGACAGCTGGAGAGGGATTGGAAACTGGTATCATTATGATGGCGCGCAGGTGACAAGAGAGGCGGACCGCTCAGCGACTCTCCGTGATGTAGAACGCTGATATATGCAGCGCCGCGAGAGTGCATACGCAATTATGCTGTTAGCTAGAGCTGCAGATCGTACCCTATACAAGCTATTAAACGTAGCATTGGAGTCGTTATGGTGCAACATACATTAGCAGTGTGCATCTTGAGGCGCTCTCGAGTGGTCCGCTTCGTCTGTCAGTTGCGTGGATGGGCAGGCAGCATTAGGACTAGTGGTCGACGAGGGGGACGTATGGACATGATCTATGGTAATTTCTATGTACACCAATGACGTGCAACACTACAGCTTCTTGAAGAAACCCATCACACTCTGCCGTCTCTGGTTGCGCTCCTCCTTCTTGATAAGCTTCACTGCATCGCTGATCATAGTCGACTCCTGTTGTTCCGTGTGCGGCGCACTGCTGTGCCGCCGGAGAAAGCCAGGTCGCTTTCCTGCTGCACCTGTACCGTTCTGGTGTGATTCTCGTCCCCCGAACCCTGGTATCTGTAACGTCGTTCTCATTTCGTCCCCGCATTGGCTTTGTTGCGCCCAGTGTGGTCGGTCGTGTCGCAGAATGTTAGGTCGTTGCGCGCCGATCGGCTGATCTTCGACTTCCTGCATGTCTGAGACGGGTAACCTTGGGCTGTCGTGCTTTCTGCCGATCTTGAACTCTGGCGATTGCTCCTCATCAACATCGTGAGTAGCGATTCGAGGAATCTCGATACGCTCGTATGCTGTTTGCGAGCCGTGCTTGATGGCTACCAGCTTCGTGGTCATCTGTTGACCGGGCTCAGATTGCTTGCCAGCACGTCCGGATCTGAAGCCTGCCAAACTTGCGCTTCGCCCAGGCGGTTTACCGGTAGTGTGTTCAGGCGGCGATCTTGAGTCTTCGACATGCCTTCCACTGTACTTGGCGTTCGGGCCTGAAGCCGAGTCTCGCGTCGATGCTGGCAAGCTTTTCGCGCTGTCATCCACATGCAGCAGAGCATGTAAATGCTTGATGTCCATGACAGGCTTGCCATCTGCTGTAGCTACCACAGTCGTCCGGGCCACAGGTGCTGCTGACATGCTTTTCAAGCGTTGGTCAATCGCTGCGGCCTCGAGTTCTCTGTTGGCATTGCGTGCACGTGACCTGCTTTCGCGCTCGAGCTGTACGGCCTCGAGCTTCTGGCTAAGATAGACAGGATCGACACAAAGACTCTGAGGCTGCTGCGTTCTGTTACTGGGCTGAGCAGATGTCTAAGAAGTGATCAGTCCGTGGATCTGTTAAGGGAGAATGAAGCCACATACTGTGGCAGGGTTCGGCAGTGTCGCCATTGCCCCGAATGCTGGAGTCGACAATTCGCTTCGGTAGTGGGCAAGATGCTGACTGGACACGAATGATCTACACAGGCAAGGCCAGACCGGTCTTATAAGTGTCCCAAAACTGCCGTTGCAACGCAACTCGGGCGATATCCTCCACAAACAAGCAACACCGTGTGGAGATGATGTGGAGTGGCTAGTACGGGTTGTCGGGTATAATGGAAGGTTTTCGAGTGGTGTACCTCCAACAGCAAGCCACAGAGTAGTACCGAGTCCTAGGCGATGCTATGTGATATGTAGGTATTAACCTCTTAAGGTGGGAACGACTATGTTGCAATAGGAATACTGAACGCGGCGAGGCCGTGTCGCACAAGCAGGATTGAAAGCTCACGCGACGGAAATACGAAAGACAGGAAGGTGGGCTCATGAGCCGACAAGAAAGAAAAGACTGGAAAACCTTACGTCGTTCACGGTTGGCGCCATCGTGGCGTCAGTCACAAGGACCACCGAGCGGCGCTGTTGTTGGAAACTGGAAGTGTAGTCCAGGAAGAGTTTGGGTTGTCTTGCGGCAAGCGGCAATGGCTTGCGGGGCGGTCCATTGGATAAATGGCCGAGGAACAGGACTGAGCAGCGAATGTTGGCGGTTGACGACAGCACCATTTGACCTGCGATCAAAGCAAACCGTGGACTTGTTGGCAGAGAGTAGCAATGTTGTGAAAGTGATCGAGAATGAAAACGGCGGATGCATCGGACATGACGAAAGCTGAAGTTCAGATGTGGGCCCAGCTAAAGTCTGTGCATTCGTTCCTGCACTAGCGGATGATCTACTCAATTCATCTCGGCATTGCTCGGTGACCTGGACAACAACACGTGACAGCGATGATATAGAAGTTGTTCTGTGTTGTGGTCATTGTTTTCTTTGGCTGTCGAGGCTGTGCAGCTTTAACATCGCCGAAATCGTTGCTCGCATCGTACAGTCACCCAGATATATTCCTTGTCTTCCCTGGCACCTCTCCACTTCGCCACTGACAAAGTGCCATCGCCTTGTTCGGATCTCCTTCGACAAAGCATCGCCCAGTGCTCGCAGCAAGTGAGAAGGCAGGCCTGGCACCGCATATGTCGCGGTGCTGTGCAGCCGGGTCCATCTGAACTTGCTTTCGTAGTGCTTGCTCATATGAGCGACCCGATCGACCGCCGAAGTCTTCGTAGATAGTCGTGGACTCACTTGAACGCCATTTTTTGGCGTTGTGTCACGGGAACCAACGATTCGAGGCCAAGATCGCTCGGCCCTCAACCAGATTGACGAGGGTCTCGATCACCATCATGCAGGGACCACTTTCAAGCAGTCAAGTTCGCAACCTCTCCCCTCGCCTGATCCAACAGCTCTCTTTCCCGCTTCTGTCTCGCCCTGACCTCAGCACTCAACTTCGCGTCCTTCGCACTCCTCGTCCTCGCTTCAGCCAGTTCCCGCATCTCCTCGCGGTCCTCTGCTGAAGGCTCCAGTACTTCCGCCTTCGTGAGTCGTATCAATGCGTCCAAGATCTCCGAGTTCGTTGAATGCGTCATGTTGATCGTCTCGACTCGTTCCGTAGCTGCCGCTTCCGATGGTACATTGTGTTCCGTCGATGTCGATGTGACGGCTGCCGGCGAAGAAGTTTCGGAGCCAGAGGTTTGAGGCGCATCGGCGGAGGTGAAGTGCACGCTCAGGGTTGCTGCTTCAGTTTGGGGCGCTGTTCGGTCGATTGTCATGGGTACTGCTGGATTGTGGTACTTCATTCTGATGAGCTCGTGTTGCCAGAACTTCCTCGGACCCATGTGACCGCCATTGAGCTTTGGCGCAAAGCGGAGGTGTATTCGCTTGATGTCCTTGGGTAGTGTGACGGCGCCAGAGCCTACTCGTATCTCCAGCAGCTTCGTCTGCAGCGTGCGCATCCGCTGCGACAGAGATGGAGAAGGCATGATTGTATGAGGAGGTCTGAGATATGGTAGATCGAAGATGGTGAAGGAAGGCGTGAAGTGGAGGCGCACAAGTGTTGATTAATCAATTGTCTATCAATATTTCCCCAGAACGTTGACGGCGAAATCGGCACTCCCGAAGACCGCATATGAGCTCGACTGACAGCGATCTGCTGCTTTGCCTTGCATCCACAATCATACAACCAGCAACGGACTATGGCCACCCTCCTCCGTCGCCCAAGCACGCTTCATGCCCTCCCCTCTGGATGTCGCGCCCTCTCCACCACCCTTCCCCGCTGCGCCTCCCTCCAATGGCAATCCAACCCCCCCGAGTCCCTCGCCGCTACAGTCCCAGCCTATCCCTACGGCTCCCCCCAATGGTACAAACAGTCTCGCTCCGGTTTGTACGGCGGCCAGCAAATCCAATTCGGCAATAATGTCTCCGGTCGCTTCGAAACGAAAACACGCCGAAAATGGCGCCCCAACATCAGGGCGAAGAAGTTATATTCGAGAGCACTGGGACGTACAGTGCAAGTCAGGGTCAGCACGAGGGTGCTGAAGACGATTGATAAGCTGGGAGGGTTGGATGAATACCTGCTGGGGGAGAAGGAAGCGAGGATCAGGGAGCTGGGGGAGAGTGGGTGGTGGTTGCGGTGGGCTGTCATGCAGACTGGAGCTGTGAGGGAGAGATTTCGGAAGGAGAGGGAGGTGCTGGGACTGCCTGCGAGGGATGACGCGGATGATGCTGTGATCGAGATCGATGCTGAGGAAGCACTTGCGACAGCTGCAGAGGATGCCGTCGAGGAGTTGGCACAGGACGATGTCGAGACCGAAGCAGTCGCCACAGACGACGCATTCCAAATCGAAACATCACCAGAACTGCCACCCCTACGATTCCGAGTCGGACCACGCCAACACATCATGCTCACACCCACCGGCTGGCGGCGAAGTCTCCCAGCGAGGACTGACCCAAAGAGCAGTCCAACTTACATCCGACGCCTCAGAAACTCTACACAGGCCACGATCCCGATGGAGGTGTTGAATGTCTCCCTCGCTGCTGCAACGGTAGAGGAGTCAGTTCCAATTCCGCCTCGAGAAGTTGACAGCGAGGGTGCAGAGGCTGTAGAAGAAGCCGAGACACCTGAGGACGTCGAGGATCAGACAACGGCGTTTAAGGTGGTCACCCGGAAGCTGACCCTTCAGGAACGGGTAAGAGTACGGAAAGAGGCGCTGAGCGAGATTTTGAGGGATCAGACGGGAGTCGTAGAGGCACAAAAAGCTGAGAGGCGCATGTTGGCGAAACAGCTTCGACGTCAGCAGGCTATGGACGACAAGGCTGCGAAGAACGCGGATGAGTTGGCTGTGGCTTAGTGTAGTGATTGTACAATCAAGCAATCTAGCTAATCCCATTCTATGTCAAAAACTTAATCGCGCCGCACGACCTCAGAAATCGACCTTCGTGACATCGTATTCTCGTGGCACCAGTGCTCAAGGCAGGCTAGTGGCTCTGCATACGCCATGCCCGTCGCCTGGCGCTTTTGCGTTTTGCTTCCTCGCATCTCAATGGCTCATTAGTCGGCCACCAGCCAGGTATGATGATAGCCCCTTGCGCGTTGCCATCTCCCGGCTCCTCGTGATCCTGCGATATAGTTTCAGCTTCTGTCTGCAAATCCCCCTCCCCTTCACCGGCCTCTGGCAACTCGAACAACTCAGCGATGCCGAGGTATTGATCGCTTCCTCGACCATCTCGATCATCACAGCGATACCGAAAGTCTCGTCTCCAGGGAACGGGTATGTCGCGCGGATCCAGTCACGGAATGCCGGTGGGTTGTACCCATGTCGTCCAGTGCAGTAGCTACACAAATCTGCATCGCAAGATTCGCAATGATACTTGAACAGCTTGCAGTCGAATTTGCATATCCCGCAGGTATCTTGGGCGCTGATGCAGCTGAAAGCGTGATCGCATTCGAAGACACCCGGCGCGGTGAAGGCAATCTCACGGATTGTCTTTCGAACATTGCCATCGAGGGTGAGGTGGTAGCCGTGCTGAATCTCGTCTTCAGCGTTGCAATGGTGCCTGTTGTAGCAAGACACATCGAAGCCGCCCTCGTCGTAGCCATGACGATCGTAGCCTCGCTGGTTGCGGCCAGCCCTGTCATAGCCCTCCTCATCACGGCCGACCGCATCGTACCCGTCCCTGTCCCAGCCTTCGCGATCGACACCCTGTCTATCATAGCCGAGGCCATCGTAGCCCCAGAGATCGAAGCCACCTTCGTCCTCGAGCCAAGCGTCGTCCTCCTCGTCACCATCTCCGACCAACGAATACGTATTGTAGGCCAAGCCCGCGAAACTGTTGCGATCGCGGTTGAAGCCTTCGCGATCCCAACCAGCATAGTCGAAGCCATCGCCATCGCAGCCTCCCGCATTGAAGCCGTTGCGATCAAAGCCAAGGTAATTGAAGCCGTCTCTATCGTACCCGTAGGCGTCCATGCCGAAGTCGTCAAAGCCGTCTGGATCCCAATCATCGTCAGCGTTGCCGCCATCCTCTGGGTCCATCTCTTGCGGGTCCCACTGGGGATGGCCATTCTTTGGACAGCCTTGACCACAGCGTTCGGGTCCAGTCCACTTGCTCCCGCATATCAAGCAAAACTCGGCACCGCAATTGCAAGTCATATGGTCGCATGCCTCTGTCTTCTCCACGACCATGCGACAGCGGTAGCATCGCTGCCAGCGCCAACGCTCATTCTCCGCGATGCCTGCGAAATACTCGTCAACGGAAGCGTTCTCATCCTTCGCAGAGCACTCGTGCTCCTCGGTAACATTGATGCTGATGGCTTTGTTCTAGGAGGGCCAAGTAATCGTATCGCAGTCTGGGCAGATGAGTCTGCGACTGTCGCCCAAGATCCCGGCATTGAGAAAGCGTGCGCCGCCTTGAATCTCGGCACACTCCTGACTAGAGCAATATACGCGCGCGGTATGGGGCGTCTCATACTCTTCGCACTTCTCCAAGTAATCTTCGAGGAGGCCGGGGTGCTCTGTCTCCAGCGTACGCTCGATGAACCAAAGAGATACTTCCTTGCAGGTCGATTTGTCGCAGAATATCTTGTAGCAAGCTTCCTCTTTGATGCCTGTCTTGATGGCGCGAGCGAAACATGACAAGCAGTAGGAATGCATGTCACAGGGCAGAACGTGCAATTTGACATTGGCGGACACCTCAATAGGTTGGTATGCGCTTGGAACATGGAGCTCATCATGCACTTCATCCGCTTGAGCAACAAGCTCTATTTCCGATCGAAGGCAGACGACGCACTGCTCGATGGACTCCATGATAATGGAATTTGAGGCGAAGCGAGACAGATTCTGTGCTGACGACTGGTGCGGAAGACGCTGCAGTAGTCGAGTCGATGGCTGCCAGTGTAGAACCAATGCGATGCAGGCGCGAGATGATGGGTTGGGCGATGCGGAACGGAACGTCCAAGCGCTGGTGGATGTAGGTGCTGATCCGAGACCGGGTCTTCGAGGGCCTCGCGGAGCAGCGGATGAGCGAGGCGTTTTGGTCTGTCGGGTTTCTTGCAGTCGATGTTCCTTCGTAGAGCAACGGCGATGTGCTGATGTGGATGCGCTGCAAGAGAGTCCGCATGATACGAAGTGGTGTACTATGTAGAAAGTGGGCGAAGTCGAGAAACGGAAGGAGCAGGAGATGGCAGTGGTCCGTGCTCCGTGCTCCGCTGTTGGAAGTGAACGTAGTGTAGAGGAACAACACATGCAAATACTTCACTGGCGAGATGGACATCGAAGATCTTACTTCTCCTTGATGAAAAGCAACTCAATCGATGAAGGTCGCAGGTTGAAAGCTCTGCCAGTAAGCATAGCTCAAACCATTGCACTCATCTCGTCCCTAGACTCCGCTACGCAGAAGGCTTCGCTGCTTTCCATCCGAGCCTTGGCATCTTGTGCGGGAGGCTACATTATATGTCGGCGTTTTCGGCATGGCGACTGTGCTTGCTGTCGAATTGTAGGACATACAGTGAGGGGAGCATGGCGGCGATGATTGCGTCAGGTAGAAGTCCAGATGTTGAAGCGACAATGGGATATACCCAGGCACGGGTCTCGCGCTGGCATCAGCAGCGCTTGCGTAGCCATGTACATACTCGCGAACATCACATCTCGTACTCTCCTACGTGGAGTGCATCGTATTGTACTGCTAAGTCGGATCAGCGCGGAGCAGGAGGAGGTACTGAATGGAAGCCCAGAAGACTTGAGAAGCATAATGCTAAAAAGCAAAGAGACAGCAGGATGCCTTCACGGGAAGGCACCTAAGGCAATTAAATGTAGCCATAAGAGCCTGCTGCGTAGTGGATGAGAGATTTAATGCAGACTCTTTCCGCTTGCTACCTAATGCCTTTGTGCGATGCCACAAAGGATAAGACTCTGGTGCAAAGTGCTCCGAGTTGATCAATGTAAGCATGAAAAGTGGCTGTCTTGAACTCGCCATCAAGACGCGCTCGATTGAGGGTGAATTACTATGCATAGTGTGAGTATAGTAGGCGTAGAGGTTGATAAGAAGTGAGAAACTGAAGTGAGGTCTGACATTAGGCGCTCGGGTAAGCTTGATTGGCCAGCTGTTCCCAATCGCCAACAGCTCGACCACGTCGCATCGCGCTCTCAGAAGGGTATACTAATACATAATCATCTAAATCTCTTCCATTCGACCTCTGACGCCATGCGCACCTCCTCCGTCCTCCTGGCGTTGCCAGCATTGGCTTGCGCTCAACAAATCCCCTATATCGAGCAGATCAAGGGCTTCTTCACCACCAAAGTCTC